>PVNU02000333.1:0-82602 GCA_003013855.2 Liriodendron chinense
TGCCTACTTCCGAAAAGAAGAGAAAAAGAAGATTAAACTTGTGTAGAGACACACAAAGTGGGACCCACAATGACTAATGATTGAATTACATTGGAATCTCTCTATAGATTGTATTTGCATCTATGATTGCCTCTAATTGGATTGTATTAGGTGTAGGATATTCTATACTATGTATGAGCATATCCAAGCCATTCATTAGGCAGGTCCGACAATACGAATGTTCTCACCCAAAAGAGAAGGTATCATCTTAGTAGTTCTTAGAGCTGATTCATCACCACAAAAGTCTCATTGTTCTTGTTGCAGGGATGTGATCTTGATAGAATATTTTCCATTCATAGAAAACCTATGTTTAGTTGTCTTGCATAGCTTGACCAGGATCGTGAGTGTGGTGTTTATGGCCCTGTTGTGTACTGTTGCTATGTTTATGTTGTCTTTTTTGCTTTCCCTGTTTCTTTCTCTTTTGAAGCTTGCTTAATTTCTAAGAAGAAAAAAAAAAAAACTTAATAATGATTTTTTTTTTCATTTTCTTTCTTTCAGTTTGAATATCTCATAGATTGAAATATGTAATAGATTCGAAGTGGATTTGATTGGAATATGGTTGCTTTTATGTTTCCTCCATTCCATGTATTAGGTTGAGAAGTTTGAAGATTTTAGAGCTCCCAATGTTTTTTTTTTTTCTAAATAGAGCAAATTAGATACTGGAAAATCTGTACCAATTGTAAAAGGTAGACAAACAAAGATGGAGGGTGAAAAAAAGATTCAGTTGGGAGTTGTGACAGGATCATATAATGATTCAGTGACTTGATTGACTTGGCGTGAATCAGACCTTCTCACTTGCCTTGCGATAATAGTTTTTTGAAAACAAAATGGGGATAGTGAGATTCATACCCCCAAACTTCCTGTAGAAGAGATTTACTTTCTTCTCTACAGTTTAGAAGTAGTTTTCCATTGGGTAAATGCAAGTTCCAAACAGGTAGATGAATAATTGCTTTCTTCTCTACAGTTCAGAAGTAGTTTTCCATTGCTTTTTTATTTTTTTTATTTTCAGGGAGAAACAGGTAGATGAATAATTGAAGCAGTTCTATCCGTCTCTTGGAAAGTTGTCCTTATTTCAAGTAAAATCTCCATGCAAAAGCAGTAATGTTTCCTTCCTTTATCAGAATCAAGTCTCCTCCTTATCAGAATCAAGTCAAGGAAATTTTGGAGCATGTATAGATCTCTAAAAGTCTTTCCCTCCTACCTACATATGATATTATATGATCCTCAGCCAAGCAAAATGGTGTTTTTTTCCTTGGCCAACAACAATACAGATTTGTCCATCCAAAATGTGATCTAGACTATTCATTGTGGTCCCACCATTGGGGCCGTGCCCAAAACTCTCCTCCACCTTAAATGTTTGAATGTTGAATCGACTTTCAAAATGATAGCCTGCGATCTGTATCCAAGGGGAAAAAGTCTAGCACCATCATATAGTTACCATTTTTCTTGGCCAAGCATAATATCTTCTACATGCACATATATGAGACATGATTAAATTTTTTTCCTCACACTACAGTTTTAGAGCTCGTCTTCCATTGGTTTCAGATTCTCTTTTTTCAGAAATGTAGCCAAGGTTGATGCTGCATTCTGCTTTCATGTTCTTTTTATGATTACAGTTCTTTCTATGATATATTGATGTGTTTCCATGGGGGTTACATGTGTTTGTTTCATGTTAGATTGAACCCTTTCAATACATGACAATATTGGATTGACTGCACCCTTCAATCCACATGTTAGTACCCTTCAATGCTTCTTCTCCAGGATAGCAAAATGCAAAAAATTAGTGATGTACCTTATCTCTTCAATCATGAAAACCCCTTTTGAATTTGCACGTTGTGTAAATCTGCTTTCTGGTCGTAACTTGTGGTTCATTCATCTGTATTTTTTCTGATTCCTTTCAATACTATGGTTTGTTGCTGAAACTCTAGCTAGTGGGTGTCATATCAACTTTTATTGAATTGGATTATTGCATTTCTATTTCATTGAGCATCCAAATGCAGCCTATGTTTGTGAGTTAACATTTTATATGGATTAAACATGTAGTAACATTGTGGTTATTCATTTTCTGTAGAAAGAATGGCGCATGTGTATTGAAATAGTTTCTACAGTTTTGCTCTAGTTCATTGATTTTGTTGCAGAAAGTTGATGATGTAAACACTTATAATTTTGAAAGTAAATGGTAATTTCCTCTGACAATTCAAGGTAACATTATGTTGTTATGTGTTTACGTCTTAGTGAAATCCTCGAAAATGATTCCAAGTGAATCTTTTATCGATTTGTGTAAGGACTTTTATATGCGGTGTACCTGAACCCCGTATATTGTTAATTGTAGTTCCTCTTGACCTTTTATCATGAGAGTTTGTATTGTTAGTTGGCATACAGGTGTCATGGTATGATGTAGTATGCTCTACAAAGTGACTATTTCAATACATCAGTTGCAGAAAATAAAAATTGAAGTTGATGTTGGTCCAAATTTATTTTGAATATCTTGTAAGAAGCGTTTGGGGATTATTTATTTATTTTTATCATTAACAACATTTTTTTCTTTGAGAAACCAAAACAATGGCTCTATCCTTTAAGACAATGGATAAGAGGTGCAACATATAGAGCGGCCTGAGCCACACCACGATTGATTTTGCATTAAGGAGTGTTTCGAACAATATGCGTTTATGTCTCTATTCTACAATGTAACATTGTTGGGGTAAAAATTCCCCCACAGTTAATTGATTCAAAAAACAACTTGACCTTTGGAAGAAAGATATATTAGAGGGTTTGGAGGCTATTTTGTTTATTAGGTATGGACTGGAAATTATGTAGTACTCTGTTAGCGTACAACAATCCATAAAAATGGACAATGGCAATATGCATATGGCATGCTTGCAAATGAAAAATTCTCCATCCATCTACATATCATACATGCACATTATTTATATATGCATGTCCATCCATGTAGCATGTATATAGCAAGTTGTCTCGAGGACCCTTGTTAACAAAGGGTTATTTAATCTCAATGCCTTTTCATGCAGGTACTGAAGACAAGTGCTTGGGATATAATGTTGGGAATGAATCTATGGGGCACCATTTACAATGTCATCTACATATTTGGTTCGCCATGGGAGATGGGTTTTAAGGCAGTCCACTTCTACAGGCAACACTCGAAAGCAGCTTGGGACATCTTGCTTTGCCTTTGCAGCGCGGTGGGCTAGAACTTAATATTTCTGACAACCCACAAGTTTGTGAGCATTGTTATATCGTCACTGTTGAGCAGCAATCCCCTGTTAATTGTAAATGTATGTATGCTTACAAAAGCTAATTGACGACATTCTTTCTTTCTTTCTTTTTTTTTTTGGGGATTATTCATGACTTTAGTGATTGGTGTTATTTGTTACTGCAGATTTTGATAGAGCAAAAAACTCTGGTAATGCTCAAGGAGAAGTTGGGAGGGCTGAATTTGTTTTGGCTGCACTCCAGGCTGTTGCAAGGGTTATAAATTTTGTGTTATTCTATGCATGATGCCAAGTGGTTGGTTTTGAAGGCTTCGTTGTTGTTTTCTTCCTAGATGAACCTGGTGGCAATTGTGGGCGTCTCTTGCATCAGCATCGTCTGGCTTTTCTGCAGGAATCCTTCAGAATTTTGCTCACGTGCAAACTCCTTCATAGACACTGGTGCGAGATTTTCAAGTTCATCAACTCCTATGTTAGGATATGCTTTAGATTTGGTTCATCGACCCATTGTAAAAGTTGTTGCTGCAAATGCTTGATAGTGGAGGAGAGAGCTGTTTGTTAGCCAGTTTTGGGTATTAATGTTCAAAGCCTTTTCAGATGGTTCGTGAGCAAGTAGAAGTCTATGGGGCTGTTTCTTCATGATCTGCATGGCCGGGAGGGATAATTTTTTTTCCTTTTCTTTAGTTTTGTATTTGATATGAATATATTTTCTTTGTACAACCCTGTTTTATCTTGGTATTCTTGATGTGCGTGACCCCGTTCTTTTTGTCAAGCCCACCCAATTGCTTGTACTTTTATTTTTCAACATCAATATATTTCAAGTTGTATCTTTGAAAAATATATATATTTCAAGTTGTACCAAAATTTGTCAAAGAATGTGAAGACTTATTTATGTTTGCATAGGAGAGAAGGGAAGCCCAAGTTCTTGGCTAGCAATGACCATAAAAGAGGCAGCTTAGTAAAGGCCATATCTCTCTAATGGCCTTCAACTAATAATAATAGTTGTGACACAAAACAGCCTAGTAAAGGCCATCTCTCTCTCTCTCTCTCTCTCTCTCTCTCTCTCTCAATTTCACACTCAATTCTGACAATGACCAAAGATAGAGCCTTTCAAATAACCTTTTGGAATGGTCACACCGGTGGAACTCCAAAATGATGAACAACATACTGCGCTTTTAGGAAGGCATTAGTTAGATAATGCCCCTTAAATGATTTGTTCATAAACTAGTAGGCCACATACAAGATTGGAACATGGAAGTCTATGAAGGCCGGCTAGTCCCACATTGATCAGTTTCTCTGTTGTTGAGATGGGTTATGGCAGTTCATTTTAGCAGAGGATCCAAACACTCCATTCTCCACTATTAGATTCTAATCCAAATAATCTTAATATTCAATCACTCCGTATTAGCAATATCATATTCAAGCAAAGTGGGGCTTGCACTAGACTGTTGGTGTCTCTGATGCACTTTTTTACACAATGTTTTTAGCAGAAAAAAGAAAAAGAAATGCAAATTTTCTCCACTTTCCACTTAGATACCACTGATCCTCCAAATAGGTAGCAGCTATCTTGGAGGAATTATATCCTAGCATATATGGGTATTCATATTTTTATCCTCCCTTGGAAGATAGTTTACAAAATATCTGCCTTACTAAGACATTGCTACACTTTAAGACACATTGGTGAAATAATCAGCCATGAGTTTTACAAGTCAGCAGAGGATCCAGATATAAAAAGCACCCGCAAAAGAAGAAATCAGCCATCCCAAGTTATTTAGTTGCACATACATGAGTGCACTTCCATTTTGAAATCAGTTGGTAAGTAAGACATTTTACTGTGAATGTAGATAACACATTCTAAGCAGGATGCATGACAGGGAAAATTCCTGCATCTGCTGCATTGCTCGATCATTTATAGGTTAGTTCCTCTTGGTTGACACGGCCACACAACATTGCAATTTAATTCAACTGAGAATCCAAACACACTGTATTATTGGATTCTAATATCCAAACAAACCCACACCTAATTTCTCCATATCAACAAATAAATCTTCAATTGAAGGTAACTCTATGCTGATCAGTTCCTCTATACACACAATTCTTCGCTACTAGATTCTAGTCCAAACAATTCCGACACATGACTTCTTTACACCAACAATTAAATCTACAAAGTGGGGCTTACCCTACAATCATCAGGTCCTCTTTTAGTGAGATGAGGATTGCAATTTATTTCAATTGAGCATCCAAACATACCATTCTTTGTTATTAGATTGTAATCCACACAAAACCCAACATCAGATTTCTCCAACAAATTACATTGTAATCCAAACAAACCCAACATCCGATGTCGCTCTTGTTGCCATTCCCGCTGTCGGGCCGCTGCCACTGCTAGACCAAGAGAGATGG
Source organism: Liriodendron chinense (assembly GCA_003013855.2). NCBI lineage: Eukaryota > Viridiplantae > Streptophyta > Magnoliopsida > Magnoliales > Magnoliaceae > Liriodendron > Liriodendron chinense. The sequence continues at coordinate 5,667 of PVNU02000333.1, forward strand.
TGAGAGAGGAGAAAGGAGCGAGAAATAGAGAGATGGGTCTCACGAGAGAGACAAAGGGTGTTTCTCACGGGAGAGAGGGTGAGAGAAACGAATGAGAGAGGGACCTTGGACCGCGCGCCCGTCCTTGACTCCGTTAGGGGCTAACGGCTCTTGATTTTCCACACGTCTTCCTCTCGCACGACAGCTGCTAGTTGGACCAATACCCACGCAACATGTCAAGGTCCCACCCACATCGCTGGTTCCGGGGTCTCTCACCCAAGTAGCGCCCGGCCCAGCCTGTATACAAACAAAAGACCACGGACGGACCTCGGGATCAGCGACTCTCTATCAAACACCACAGCGAGTTGGGACTCACTACTGAGTCCAGCCACCGAATTAACTTCTCTAGGGGTATATGTAATCACCTATTAATATAAGTCATATAATTGTGAATGAGCGGAAAACACAAATATCAGTTTGATCCAAAACTTCTGTGGCCCCAGTAAGTTTTCAATGGTAAGCCTTCAATCCCCATTGTTTCTTGTGGTGTCCACTTGATCTTTTGATCTACCTCATTTTTGAGCTCTCATTCTCTAAAATGATCTGTCAAAATGGATGGACTGTCCACTTAGGGTCATTATGATGTTTATTTTCCATCCAACCCTGTTCACAAGGTTATATAAACCTTGACGAACGGAAAACACAAACATCAAATTGATCCAAATCTTCATCTGCTCATGAGAAATTTTAATGGTGAAGAGTTCAATCCCAACTATGTGGTAGATTTGCCTTTTTTTTTTTTTATTCATATCTTAAAGTAATATAACAAAATGAAAGAACGGCATTGATAAAATACATACATCAAGGTGCACTGGCCCCTACTTAGACTGATTATTGCAATCCGCTTCCCATACGAAATCACTACATTCAGCAAATTCATAAATTAAGATACTTGCTTAAAATAATTAAAGTTATTCTGTTACAATAAATAGTCTGACATGTAATAAATGCTTCTTAAATTTATAAATTTGTACTTTTATTCTTAAATAGTGAATTTACACCCATGAATTCATCTAAAATGATGATCTGAACCGTTCATCTTCTGGATTCTATCCTACTTTCTAAATGTTAAGAAAATTTTATTAAACGGATGATTGTATATGAAGATAAACCGTACAGTTACGATTCAAATTGAAAATTCAATAGTCAGGATCAATGAAGCATTATGACAAGAATATAGCTTTTATATTGTAGCAATGGGGAAATGAACTGTTCAGATCAGTCTAAGGAAGCAATCCTGTGGTTGGAAAAAACCAGCAACTGGTACTGTACTGTAGCAAAACACTAGTTTAAAACCAGCAGAGCTCATTTCTTTTTGACATCAAAGCATCTCCTTTGAGACAGAGCAGAGAGAGATCATCAGAGCATCTTCTTTGAGAGAGAGAGAGAGTGGCAACACTTAATAGTCCCTGTCTTCCATCTCCCATTGAAGATGCTTAGAATCTAAGGAAGGCCTTCCAAGGTTTCTACTTCCCTGTTTCCATACTAGGATTTTAGTTCACATCCATTTTTTAAGGATTGTGGGACACATGTATGGAAAATCTGGACTGTTCAAATTGTGGGTCTCATCATGGATGATGCATAGCCCAAATATCGCATCAATCTGACACTTGTAACCATTTGATCATGCCATTTGAATTTGGACCGTTCACCCATTTATTTTTATAAGTCCATCCGATAACCAATATTTGGATGGTTGGGCTTGTCTGATCAGCCCGATCATCGGGCTAAGTGCAATTCAAAATGGGGCCCATTATTTGAACGGTCCAGATTAACGTGTCACCACTGGGTAAAAGAATGGGATGATCGCTTGTTGGAGCCTAGCCCTGTAACATATGGATTAGTGTCATCATGGGCCACCTTCAATTGAATTCAGATCTTGTGTTTGTGGTGATTTTCACAAGCTTTGATGATTCTCCTCGCATGTATTGATTGAATGCAATTTTTTTTCTCTGTTTTTCCTCATTAATTTTGTCTAATTTTATATTAATTTGTTTTTCTATGAATGCTTGGATTAGATTAATCATGCGTCCCTGTTGATAAATCCACATCGTTGGGTGTGTTTGGATGCCCACCCGTTTCTCATTTTTCATTAAATCGGAAACTAGCATTTGTCGGGAAAGCTGGTGACCAAGGTTAGCAAGGGGGGGATTGATCATCTCTCGAACTATTGTTTGTATGTGCCATGTGTGCCATGTGTTCGAAAATCTTAACAATTCATCAAATTCAGCATTGAATAAACCATTCTGCGAAAATTTCATACCTATTGGACACCTGAGTGGGTCAATTTTCAGCTCAAATCCAGCTGTTGAAAATGCATTAAACTCATTTTCAGTTGGACCCAAACATGCCCTTATGGCCTGTTTGGATGAGAGTGGAAAACAATTCCAACGCATTTTTGCGCAACAGGTGCAATAAGAGGTATCAACGGCTGTCGTGTAAGTTGATGTACGGTTCAGATTGGCCATACACTGCCCCACTTGATCAATTGATGGGGGTGATTCTTTTAGCAAGTTGATGGTCACATGATGGTGCAACTAATGGACAGTTTGGATCTACAGATGTGTGATGCAGTGGCATGTGTGAACTCCAAACTCATTTACATATGAAAAAAAAGAGAGCGGTAGTTCTGTTTTTCGAACAGTCTTGGCCGCTTGGGAAGAAATGATTGAAAATGAAATTAAGGGACCGTTTGGGTGCATTATCAAATCAAACTCCAATTACTTGTCAAATAAAGAGAAAATAATTTTTTTTTCTAATTTCTTCCTATCAAGGATCTCTACTCCAAACTGCCATTAATGTTACTTACAAGTTGTTGAAAGAAATGGAATTTCAATTTGATGGTTACCAACGTATTAGGAATGCTAGGAAACATTTTGGGTTTTGTCATTTCTGCATCAAGATCCGCTTCAAGATGCTAAATGTTTGTAATTCAATTCACTTGTGCATCCAGATGCTGCCATTCGATTAATGTGCATGTGTATGTGTGTTTTGGGATTTGTAGATTGATTTTATTTTTTTTAAATATCTTATGCTTCTGGTTACATTGGAATGGTTAAGGGTACATTTGCTTGCAACAAATATCATGAAATTTGGAATGTTTGAGCCCCTGAAGCCCCAACTCATTGGATTTAGAAATCAAAGCTCCTCCTAGATCCATCATTTTTGCATGGTTAGTGGACCGGGAATGTATTTTGATGATAGATTGTGATCTTGGTTTATGGGTGTTGTTTGTGTCCAATGAATGCTGAAGACACTAACCACCTGTTCATCCAATGTCTGTTTGCCGCAGCAGTACAGGGATAGTGCTTCCAACAGTTTAAGGTGGCTCGGTCGATGCCACATTGATTAATCAGTTAGTTGTGGCCGGAAGATAATTTGGAATCTCTGTTTTGTGGCTATCCTCTGGGCTATTTGGAAAGAAAGAAAAAACCGAACTTTAGTCGATTGTCCTCGGCCAATATCTGTCGAGTTAAACGTCTCGTTTGCTCCTGGGCAGAGGCCTTGAGGTCATTTCCGTCATTTAACACTGGTGATGGTTATCTCTGTTGGTCAGAGATTATTGTGATCTCTTAACTTTGCTTCCTGACAAAAAAAAAATGATATTTCATGATATTTGGTGCAACCAAACACGCCCCAAAACATAATGTTTCATACATTCCTTGAAGCATCAGATTTTACTAGATGCACATGCTTGTGTTACATCTTTCTTTTTTTTTTGAAGAAATCTTTTGGTAATTTTGATTGCTCTTTTCAGAAGAGAATATCAAATTGCTAGAAATTAGAAACCAATGCTCGGGGAACAGAGAGGAAAAAACCCAAAAGAAAAATCATCCTCAATAGACCGATGTAAGAAGAAGCATTGAAGTTTGAAAAGACTACAAGCAAAGAAAGGTGTGAATTTAATAAGAGGAACCCATCAATCTAATATTACAATTTAGATAGAAAAGGAGACAAATAGAAAAAATAGCAATTCAATGCTCTGATGCCACTTTCTTATAAAGCATCTAGTTTTTCTGTAATTTGCGAGTTTGTATTTGAAATGCAGTTCAAGTAATTTCATTCTATTGTTATGCTGTGGTATGGTAGGGTGGGGAACAAATGAGAAGTCAGTAATTGGAATACTAGCACATAGAAATGCAACTCAAAGGAAGCTGATCAGGCTAGCTTATGAAGAACTTTATCAAGAGGATCTCATCAAACGACTTGAATCTGAGCTCTCTGGTGACCTTGAGGTCTATCTTCAACGTCTAGACCATATAAACTTTCACTAAATACCAATGAGATGGATTTTATGCTTGTGTGGTCCATGGCATTCACCGTTGTAACTATCATAGTCACAGTGAATATATTATGCTATCATGTCAGGAATATTATGTTATAGGATGCAATTTAGTTCCAACCCACATTCCATACAGCCGGTACCATCTTTCAATGATTCAGAACTCCCGTTTGGTGGGGCCCCCTTTGGATGGGTGATGATCCAAAAACGCCCTAGTTGGAGAATGCTATCCACCTAGTTGTTGGCCTACAAATGGATGGTTAAAACAAGACATAGCCAACAGTCCATATGGAAGTTTCTGACTAATGGCTGCATTGTTTGATGGGAGGAGATTATATGTCTGTTGCTCATCCATGGGGTGGCCCACAAATGAACGGTCTTTAATGCTGCATCGCTGAAAGTTGCAAGTCACCTGTGCAAACTTCTGGCTGAAGAAGTACACTGCCGGGAGCATTAAACCATGCTACATGAACCCACTGTTTTATTTTAAGATGCAAAAGGTACTGAAAAATCATTTTACATGTATACAGAAAGCGATGTACAGATGGATATTTGAACCAGCTGAGCGAGATGCCATCTTAGCTAATTTGGCAGAGAAGAAGGGGACTCTCGACAATCGGGTGATCATAGAAATAGCCTGTATTAGATCTCCTGATGAGCTTTTGGCAGTGAAGAAAGCTTACCACGTGCGTTTCAAGCATTCCCTAGAAGAAGATGTTGCCTTGCATACCACAGGCGACCTCCGTAAGGTATGCCCTTGAACAAAATACTCTGTTTTTGTGTCCATGTGCGAGTATTGTTTATTGAGAAATGCTAATACAAAAGATAGAAAAGGGGATTGGTGCCACTGCGCCACACATTCCAAAATGGCACGTGTGAGAGCTGGCAATTCATAAGGAGGGCCCACTGCAAATATGTAATCATCCGAAAAAACACCAGGCTGGTCCACTCATCATATAGGCCACGCATGTATGAAACAAATGGATGGGTAGAGAAAATTCACCTGCAATCTAGATTCAACATGCACTGTTGATGATGGAAAAATCTGATTTTCAGGCCAGGGTGTGATCACAGTGGAGCCTACCAATCTCCTCTTCAATATGCATTTTCAAACCACCTTTAGCATGTCTCTTTGTTCATCTGTATTCACTGATGCTATTGTGGGTCTTGGTTTGTGTCACAGCTTTTGCTTCCGCTAGTGGGCACTTACAGGTATGACGGTGATGAGATTAATGTAAGGCTAGCACAATCAGAACCCAAGATTCTCCATGATGCCATTGAAGCAAATAACTTCAGCCATGAAGAGATCGTTAGAATCTTGACTGCAAGGAGCAAGGCCCAGCTCAATGCACATTCAACCATTACAAAGACGAGTACGGCACTGCCATCACCAAGGTGGGGGATATTGACTCCATGTTTGGATGTTTGATTTTCAATAATTCAATTCAATATAGATTAAATGAATAAAATGGGTCCGTAATAAGTAGCCTCATATTGCAACTAGTTTCATTTCAAGTCGAATTGAAATGCATGTAATTGCAATTATGGTTTTGGCATTACAAACTAAAAAATGATTCAGCTCAATCGGGTATCTAAACATGCCATTTAAGTTCATTTTTTAAACAAGCAATCTTTTTTTTTCATCTAAATTTAATCATTTGATGTTATTAAATTGCATTTCATTACATTTTCTTCACTTATTTCCTGATGAGTAAATGGAAAATCGTGTACATGGGATGCTGTTATTAGGGTCTGGTTTGTGATCCTGCCGATGAATTCCTGTCAGTGCTGCGAGTGATAATCAAATGCATTAGCACTCCTCATAAATACTTCGAAAAGGTGAGAAATCAAAACCCCAAGAAAAAATCATTTCAGTCCCACAAGTGTGGATAATGCAGCCACATGACATGCCACCACATCTGCCGAGTTGGCACATGTTTTGAAATCCAAAGTGTCAGCCACTTGGGCCCCACCATTTAGATGGCATGATCCACTCATAAGGTGGGCCAGAGTGTTTACTTGAAATAAATGGCTAGGAAAACTGGGACACCTTAGAACATCACCACCTTGATTTTGGACCATAGTTCCTATAAATTGGGATCCACCTGATGGAGAGTTTAGGTCTTCCACATGTGTGTCATGTGGTCTCACCTCTCCATCGAGAGGGGCTTCCTTGTACATGCCTGCCTGATTAGCACACCTCTCCATTTTCTTATACTGTTACAAAAATGTTTGATGTTTGGATTGTTTCAGGTGTGAAACTCAATAAATAAACAGGGGACGGATGAAGATGCAGCCACCCATGTGATCATCACACGCACTGAGGAGGACTTGAATGAGATCAAGGAAGCGTATTACAAGAGAAACAACGTCGCTCTTAATCATGCAATAGCCGAGGACACTTCTGGGGATTACAAAGCCTTCTTCCTCGCTTTACTAGGAGACTAAAGCTGTGTTTGGAAGTTCAATTCAATAGAGATCACAAGACCAAATTCCGACACGCCCCATATTGCAATTACCATCTTTTCAAGTCCAACGTGGATATATGGAATTTGCATTTAGGTGTTTGGTTGTCATTATGATTTTAAATGGTCATGTCCTCTATAATGAATTCCATGACTTGCAGTTCAATTCAATCGATCATCCAAATGCACCGTAAGAGCTGTAGCTCTCATCCTATGAAAAGTTTTCCTACTTAGTTTGTGTTCTTTTGTCTATCATTGATTATAGGGACCCATCTTGCTCTATTTCATCTATGATTATGGTTTCTGTCAATTTCCTTCTGCTTTTTTTTTTTTTTTTTTTTTTTTAAGAGTTTGGAAATGAATCTTTGCATCGATCATGATTAGATTACAATGAGTACTGTTCCTACTACACCGAATATCGTGTTGCTTTTTATTTTCTTTCACTTGGGTGCATTTGGGCACTTTTGAATTTGCATGAGCCGATCCTTCCGATCAGCGAATGATCCATTCCCCGTTGCCATATATAGGCTCACATGATCTGATTTGGTACAAGCTAATCATGATGATCTTTGTGAGATCTCATCCTAATCATCTCATAAATCACGACAGAAGTTCATTTCATATGTACATGCATTTTAGTATGCATCACTTCCATTGTGCATAATTGCACATGGTCTTTGTCGTGCATGAAGCTGACCAAGCCTTTAATTGATGAATATTAGCCGCATCTCATCATGAAGGCCAATCTGAATATTTACATGCATACATTATCATGAAACAATTACATCAATATATATATATAACTTCAAACATTAGAAAATTTCAGAGCATACAAGTTCATTTGTGCTGATTGGAATGGGCATTCATCGGTTGATATGGGGCCATAACAGCCCATATGCTATCAATCATTGGGGCTCTGGTATGGGGCCATAACGGCCCATACCAAATATCGGATTAGTTGAGTATAACATGAACTCAGTTCGTTTTTAGAGCACACTTAAGTTTGGGCCTTTTATTGCTCGAGAACAAATTTTAAGGAAAAAAATATGAACCATTTAATCAATGATCTTTAATATGGATGGTCTAGATAATTTACACAAAATTAGGTCTAATCAACAATTTGTTCCATCTATTTGTTGGGGCTAATAATTCACACTTCCACTAAATTGGACGTGTGATAGATTCAACGGTACGGATGGCACATGTAGTGGACCAAATTTTAAGGGATTTCACACGTGTTGGACCATTGAATACAGCCCCTACAACAGCACGATAAACATCAGAAGTAGTGCAGGGGCATTTTCATCCTAAAAATATGCCTGCTGATGTTAGAGGTCTAAAAAATCTCTAAAACAGGCCTAATTACATAATTAAGGCATAATAGAGGTATTTTATCAAATGTGCTTATTTTAAATAAGAGTTTTTTTTTTTAATTTTGAAAAAGTAATTATATATATATATATATATATATATATATATATATATATATATATATATATATATATATATATATCATTTCCTTGCTGACGGAAGTGGATTGTGACCGACGACTGCCAGGTCATAGCAACCAACGGGCATATCTGTGTGGGGGCACACCGTGGTGTATCTGTTTATGTACACAGTCCATTCCTTTTCTCAGTTCATCTTATTCGGGCACGGTCTTCTTCTTTTTTTTTCTTTTTTTTTCTTTTTCTTTTTATTTATGGCTTAGGGCATTTTCACGGGAGCGGATTGGGTGAGACCCCGAATCCAACAAGGTGGGTGGGACCCCTGACTGTGGGGCTCACAGTGATGTATGTGTCTTAAATCCACACCTTCCAACCATTTTGAAAACACTTTTTAGGGTATTCTCCAAAAAAATGAAGCTGAATCAAATCTTAGGTGGACCATACCACAAAAACAGTTGTGATTGAATCTCTACCATTGAAAACCTCATGAATTCTACGAAATGTTTATTTTCCATCCAACCGGTTGATAATGTCACAAACACCTAGATGAAGAGACAATATAAATATCATCTTGATCCAAAGCTTTTGTGGCCCACAAAATTTTTAATGGTCAATCACCACTGTTTCCTGTACTATGGCCCATCTGGGATTTGGAACTGCTTCATTTTTTTATTATGCCCTAAAATGAACTTTAAATACGGATGGATGGCGTGGATGTAGTCACATACATCATAGTGGCCCCACAGTTAGGGTCCCACCCACCTCGGTGGATCCGGGGTCTAACCTAATCCGCTCCCCATTTTCACAACGGGTTCTACCAGATAACCGGCGCGAAAGATTCACACGTATTCCATTTTAGCACGTACGCAGCGAAGGCTCCATACCATCCCACGCGGAGAGATTAACCCAATTTGATACCTCCAGCAAATGGGATAATATTCGCGACGGGAGACTTCAATGTTTGTTCGGCCTTTCTTTTTTAGTGGTAGTGAGTCACGTTCGCATGTGACACTGAATTAAAACCATCCAGACCATCCAAATTGTGGGTCCTATTTTGGATAGAGCTGATCAATAATTTTAATAATCCAATTCATTGGATATCACATGAAGGTTTAAAACTAGAAAGCTGAATGGTCCAAATTTGAATGAACAAAAATGAAATAAAATATTCGTATTATATTCTCAATAAAACTTTTATTTTTGCTCCATACGCGTCTAGGAGAGTTTTTGGACGGTTTGGATTCCGGTTACAACAAAGCCATGAGTATTTGAAGAGTCACCACCATTTTCTAAATGGTGCAAAACTAACATAAGTATCAGTGAATAACCAGGGCGTTAGTATCAAAACGAGTCGAATAGACATGCATTTTAAATTGGATTTTCCTCGACAGTACCGTACCATATCTGGTTTATAGTTTATACCCTTGAGTGCATCTTAAATGATGATCGAAACCGTTCATCTTGGAGTCTATACTACTCGGTTGATGGAAAGAAAGATTCTTTGAAAGGGTGATTGCATATAAAGATAAATCATATGAAGCATTATTATAGTAAATAGCTTACATGTGGTACTAAAGAGAATATGAACGGTTCAGATCAATCAAAGGACGCAATTCTATGGTAGAAAAAACATGACAGCATACGGTATTTCGGTAGGGAAACCTGTATTGTAACAAAACTCCAGTTTTAATTTTTAAACGGACGCGGATTAGGTAGTAACCCCACCAGGACCAAGCTAGAGACGGACGGCATCTGTTTTGTCCATACGGTCCATCTATTTTGACGGATCATTTTAGAGAATTAATAAAATAAAAAAAAATGATGCATATTGAAGGCTCAAGTGGACCACACCAGTGGATATTGAAATGCTACCGTTGAAAGCTTCTTAAGGTCACAAAAGTCTTAGATCAAGCTGATATTTATGTTTTCCCAAAGTCGGATTGGGTAATACCCCCATCAGGAGCTAGCTTGAGACGGACGGTCATGTCCTATGGGGTCCACCATGATGTATATGTTTTATCCAGACCATACATCGATTTTGACATATCATTTCATGGCATGAGCCCAAAAAGGAGGCAGATCCAAGGCTCAAGTGGACCACAGCACAAAAAAGCAGTGGGGCTTGAACTCATACCGTTGAAAACTTTCTAAGGCCCACCATCACATAGAGCATAGACATTTATAATAAGAAAACATATATATCAGTTTGATCCAAAACTTCTATGGCCCCAAGAACCCATGAAGTTTTCTAAATGATCTTTCAAAATAGATGGACGGCGTGGATAAAATAACATATACATCACGGTGGGCCCCACAGAGCTCCTGACAGGACCGTCCGTCTCTAGCAGGGTCCTGGTGGAGGTATTACCCAACCCGCGCCCGTTTAAACCAGCAACGCTCCTCGCTTCTCGTCATCATAGCATCTCCTTTGAGAGAGAGAGAGAGAGAGAGAGAGAGAATGGCTACACTCACAGTCCCTGAGCCTCTTCCATCTCCACATGAAGATGCTGAGAGTCTAAGGAAGGCCTTCAAAGGTTCCCTACTCTGTTTCCATACTAGGATTGTAGTTCACACGCATTTTTAAGGATGGTGGGACACATGTATGGAAAATCTGGACTGTTCAAATTGTGGGTCTCATCATGGATGAGCCACAGCCCGAATATCGCTTCGATTGGGCACTCGTAGCTACTCGTTTATGTCAGTTGAATTTGGATCAGTCACTCGTTTATTTTTAACTGTCCATCCGACACCCAATATTTGGATGGTTGGGATTGTCTGATCAGCGAGATCGTCCGGCTAAGTGCAATTCAAAATGGGGCCCATTATTCGAACAGTCCCGATCGACGTGGCACCACTGGGCAAAAGAATGTGGTGATGGCCATGGACTAGTGTTATCATATTCATGGGTTACCTTCAATTGAATTAAGATCTTGGGTTCATGGTGATTTTCGCAACGTTTGATGATTCTCATCACACATTGATTGAATGCAATTTTGTTTTTTTTTTTTTCTGTTTTTCTTCATTAATTTTGTCTAATTTTATATTAATTTGTTCGTCTATAAATGCATTGATTAGATTAATCATGTGTCCTGTTGATAAATCCACATCCTGAAAATGCGGTATAAGTTTGATTACCGCTGTTATAGAAGCAAGACACAAGTTATCTTGTCCTAGAGGGGGGTGAATAGGACACTTTTTAAAATTTCTCAACACAAAATATTCTTAGAGCACTTTCATCAAACATCAGATATGCAAACCATAATAGAAGCCCATGAAAAAGAAGTAAATCAGTTCATCCATTCACCACACAACAAGGGATTTTTATAGTGGTTCGGTTATGTACCTACTCCACTCCCGGCTGATCCACTCACTCCTTGAGTGGCCGGATTTCACTATCACTATGGTTTTAAATGAGGTTAACCATAAACCTTAACAGCCTACAAAAGGACTTACGACTCAACACATGGATTCATCCTTCCATAGGACTAATCCATGACCACTTAGTCCTACACAAGGGCTTGTCCTACTCAAGGACTTGTCCTACGCAAGGACTCTACCGAGTTTGGGTCTTCAAACTCTGAAACCCAAATCTCAACTCGAGGAGGTTTCTTGGACTCGAAAGACTAAAGATACTTAGCTGATTGAGTCCCTTGATGATGCCTTTGTTGAAGATGCTTCAGCTTGTACGGAAGACGTCTTCTTCAGCTCCCTCGATCAGCAACCTTGTTCCGGATGACCCATTGTAGTTTCCAAGGTGAGGGATTGAGGTTAGGTTGAGGCTATTTTGGGATATGGCTTTTATATGAGGAAAGCTTCTACCTAAACCACCATTAATGGCATTGATGACAAGCAAATGTCTATGAGAGGTAGGTCAAGATGCCATTAAAGAGGAGTTGAGTTCATGTTTCAATCCAAGCTTTGAATGCTTAATCAATGTTGGTCAAATCAACATGGATTGAAGAATGAACTCAACAGATCTAAGGGTTTGGAAGAAGGGGATCTCAAGAAGAAGGCTCACTCAAACCCTAGATGGTGCTCAAGGTGTGTTTTGCAAGATCCAACCGAGTTCTATAAATAGATTATACCCTTCAACGGTCAGAAAACGGTCAACTCGATAGGTTCCGATTGATCGGACATAAGATTTAGTCAAATTTGAATTTTGCTTGAAAACAGGTTCTCCGATTGATCGGACTTGGTTCCGATTGATCGGAACACCCTGTCCGATTGATCGGATAGGTGGTCCGATTGATCGGAGTTTCTTCCAGAGAGATGATGCAATTTTTCTGGAAATTCTTCCGATGGATCGTACCTATGTCCGATGGATCGGAGAGCCCTGTCCGATGGATCGGACAGACCTCCGATTGATCGTAAAAGAGTCCAGAGAGTTTTTCAAAGTTTACTGGACAAATGTACGATTGATCGGACATACTGTCCGATTGATCGGAACACACTGTCCGATGGATCGGACATACCTCCGATGGCTCGGAAAAGTGTCCAGAGAGTTTGCAATGTAACTGGACTATTTTCCGATGGATCGGACACATTGTCCGATTGATCGGACATCTATCGGAATATTCTCCGATGGATCGGGTATGTATCGGAGAGTGCAGACTGAAATATTTTCAATTTTAAGGAACTTTCTGCAACCAAAAACCTATCCATTGCTGATCTAAATGGAAGGTGAGCTATAGATGGTGCTAAGGGTGAGCCTAGAAGGGACTTGGGCCATCTATAGAAGATTTTTTAGGATCAAAGGTTTGGGGTGAAAAGGCTAGAGGCTGACTTGATCTTCGAGAAGCTTCTGTCTTCAGCCGCAAGGGAAACTGTCTTCAGTTGCCAGGGACTCAACGACACACTAACCATGGTAATTGACAAATCTTTGCATTAACAATCTCCCCCTTTGTCAATTACCAGACAAAACCAAACCTATGCAAGTCTTGGTCCATATCACAGACTTTATCCTAGACACCAAAAAAACAAAATACATCATGTCAAAAGAAATAAAAACTTTATACATAGACATGACTCATTACATACAAAATGTACAGACTCAATGTACAAACTTGGCTTCATATGAACTCCCCCTTTGTCCCTGCACACAAAAGATCAACAAAAAGATAACCTGGATCTTTTGGTGGGATAAATTCTCCCCCTTTTTGTCAGTGATTGACAAAGGTTAGTAAAATGAGAATGCAGCATATATGTCATAGACGCAAGGAGGAAAGTAAACATTATCGAGCCGAGAGAGGAAGCCAACACACACATGGTCATGCAAGGATATACAAGTATATGACAGTAAGCACAGAGGGCTTATAGCCCAGGCAACCAACCTCCCCTCCTGAAATGTATATCATGACCAACAAACCATATATATACAAAAACCAAAAGAGAGCAAGAAGCCCACCAGGAATGAGCAATGTCGCACAATAATATGTATATATATGCAGAAGATACCCAAAAAGAATGATCATCAGATATAATAGCATAACAAGAAAGACATAGTGATCATCATGATATCCAAATACTGAGCATCCAGAATATCCAAAAAGTATCCAAAAAACATAGCCAAAAAGTATAACCGGCCGTCAATCCAAAAAGATGTCAATGAAAAGATGCACCAATCAATACAACAATCAACGTCGCTCCAAAAAGATATCTGCGACGACTAAACTCTAGGGACCCTAGCTGAAAAGGTAGGCCGCTATGGAGCAGGGCCAGAGACGTCATCGCGACGGCATGATAAAGCTGAGGTGAGGCTCTGATACCAATTGAAAATGCGGTATAAGTTTGATTACCGCTGTTATAGAAGCAAGACACAAGTTATCTTGTCCTAGAGGGGGGTGAATAGGACACTTTTTAAAATTTCTCAACACAAAATATTCTTAGAGCACTTTCATCAAACATCAGATATGCAAACCATAATAGAAGCCCATGAAAAAGAAGTAAATCAGTTCATCCATTCACCACACAACAAGGGATTTTTATAGTGGTTCGGTTATGTACCTACTCCACTCCCGGCTGATCCACTCACTCCTTGAGTGGCCGGATTTCACTATCACTATGGTTTTAAATGAGGTTAACCATAAACCTTAACAGCCTACAAAAGGACTTACGACTCAACACATGGATTCATCCTTCCATAGGACTAATCCATGACCACTTAGTCCTACACAAGGGCTTGTCCTACTCAAGGACTTGTCCTACGCAAGGACTCTACCGAGTTTGGGTCTTCAAACTCTGAAACCCAAATCTCAACTCGAGGAGGTTTCTTGGACTCGAAAGACTAAAGATACTTAGCTGATTGAGTCCCTTGATGATGCCTTTGTTGAAGATGCTTCAGCTTGTACGGAAGACGTCTTCTTCAGCTCCCTCGATCAGCAACCTTGTTCCGGATGACCCATTGTAGTTTCCAAGGTGAGGGATTGAGGTTAGGTTGAGGCTATTTTGGGATATGGCTTTTATATGAGGAAAGCTTCTACCTAAACCACCATTAATGGCATTGATGACAAGCAAATGTCTATGAGAGGTAGGTCAAGATGCCATTAAAGAGGAGTTGAGTTCATGTTTCAATCCAAGCTTTGAATGCTTAATCAATGTTGGTCAAATCAACATGGATTGAAGAATGAACTCAACAGATCTAAGGGTTTGGAAGAAGGGGATCTCAAGAAGAAGGCTCACTCAAACCCTAGATGGTGCTCAAGGTGTGTTTTGCAAGATCCAACCGAGTTCTATAAATAGATTATACCCTTCAACGGTCAGAAAACGGTCAACTCGATAGGTTCCGATTGATCGGACATAAGATTTAGTCAAATTTGAATTTTGCTTGAAAACAGGTTCTCCGATTGATCGGACTTGGTTCCGATTGATCGGAACACCCTGTCCGATTGATCGGATAGGTGGTCCGATTGATCGGAGTTTCTTCCAGAGAGATGATGCAATTTTTCTGGAAATTCTTCCGATGGATCGTACCTATGTCCGATGGATCGGAGAGCCCTGTCCGATGGATCGGACAGACCTCCGATTGATCGTAAAAGAGTCCAGAGAGTTTTTCAAAGTTTACTGGACAAATGTACGATTGATCGGACATACTGTCCGATTGATCGGAACACACTGTCCGATGGATCGGACATACCTCCGATGGCTCGGAAAAGTGTCCAGAGAGTTTGCAATGTAACTGGACTATTTTCCGATGGATCGGACACATTGTCCGATTGATCGGACATCTATCGGAATATTCTCCGATGGATCGGGTATGTATCGGAGAGTGCAGACTGAAATATTTTCAATTTTAAGGAACTTTCTGCAACCAAAAACCTATCCATTGCTGATCTAAATGGAAGGTGAGCTATAGATGGTGCTAAGGGTGAGCCTAGAAGGGACTTGGGCCATCTATAGAAGATTTTTTAGGATCAAAGGTTTGGGGTGAAAAGGCTAGAGGCTGACTTGATCTTCGAGAAGCTTCTGTCTTCAGCCGCAAGGGAAACTGTCTTCAGTTGCCAGGGACTCAACGACACACTAACCATGGTAATTGACAAATCTTTGCATTAACACATCCTTGGGTGTGTTTGGATGCCACCCATTTCTCATTTTTCATTAAATCTGAAACCGGCATTCGCCGGGAAAGCTGGTGACCAAGGTTTTTTTTTTTTTTTTTTTAATTTATTTATTAATGCTCGTGACCAAGGTTAGCAAGGCAGGGATTGATCGTCTCTTGAACGTGTGTTTGTGCCATATGTTCGAAAACCTTAACCATTCATCAAATTCGGCATCGAATAAACCCATTCTGCGAAAATTTCACACCTATTGGACACCTTAGTGGGTCATTCTTAAGCTCAAATCCAGCCATTGAAAATGCATTAAACTCATTCTCAGTCGGACCCAAACATGCCCTTATGGCCCATATGGATGACAGTGGAAAAAAATTCCAACTCATTTATGCTCGACAGGCGTGATAAGAGGTATTAACGCCTGTCTTATAAGTTGATTTCCGGTTTAGATTGGCCGTACACAGGTCCACTTGCTCAATTGATGTGGGTGATTCTTTTAGTAAGTGGATGGTCACATGATGTTGCAACTAATGTGCGAACTCCAAACTCATTTACATTGAAAAAAGAGTGTTATTTCTGTTTTTCCAACAGTCTCAGCAGATTGGGAAGAAATGATTTAAAATGAAAAAAGGGCGGGCCCTTATATTTCTTTATATATTTTCATGTGTTCTATGTAGCTGTCCACATTAAGGGACCGTTTGGGTGCATATCGAATCGAACTCCAATTAATTGCCTAATAAAGAGAAAATTAAAATTCTTCTAATTTCTTCCTATCGAGGATCTCTACTCCAAACTGCCATTGATGTCACTTACAAGTAGGACAGAATTTCAATTTGATGGTTACAAACTTATTAGGAATGCTATGAAACATTCTGGGTTCTGTCATTTCCGCTTCAAGATACTGAATGTTTGCAATTCAATTCAATTGTGCATCCAAACGGTGCCGCTATGTGCATTCGAATGTGTTTTTGGGTTTCATAGATTGATTTTTTGTTTTTGTCTTTTTTGTTAATATCTTATGTTTCTCGTTACAGTGGAGTAGTTACAGGTGTGTTTGCTTGCAACAATATCATGAAATGAATGTTTGAGCCTCTAAAGCCCCAACTGGTTGGATTTGGAAATCAAAGTTCCTCCTAGATCCATCATTTTTTTATGGTTAGTGGGCCGGGAATGTAGTTTGATGATAGATTGTGATCTTGGTTAGTGGGTGTTGCCCCAAGGGGTGCTGAAGACACTAACCACCTTTTAATCCACTGTCTGTTTGAGGAAGCAGTATGGGATGGTACTTCCAACAGCTTAAGGTCGCTCCATCAATGCCACAATGATTAATCAGTTAGTTGTGGCTGGAAGCATGAGATCATTTGAAAAAAAAAAAAACAAAAAAAAACCCACACTGTAGTCAATTGTCCTTGGCCACTATCTATTGAGTTAAGCATCTCGTTTGCTCATGGGCAGAAGCCTCTGGGTCCTTTCCTTCGTTTAACACGAGTGATGTTGATCTCTGTTGGTCAGATATTATTCTAATGTCTTAGCATTGTTTCCTGACAAAAGAAAAAAATTTCATGATATTTGGCACAACCAAACATGCCCTAAAACATAATGTTTCATACATTTCTTGAAGGATGGGATTTTACTAGATGCGCATGTTTGTGTTACATTTCTTTTTTTTTTTTTGGAAGACATCTTTTGGTAATTTTGATTACTCATTTCAGATTAATGTATTAAACGCGAGTCCTGCCTTTTTATGCTATACTAACCTTCTCTTATTTTTCTATTTGCCTCTTTTTTATATCTAAATTGTACTATTAGATTGATGGGTTCCTCTTCTTAAATCCACATCATTCTTTTCTTGTAGTCTTTTCAAACTTCAATGCTTCTTATTACATCAGTCTATTGAGCATGATTTTTCTTTTGGTTTTTTTCCTCTTTGTTCTCCTTGCATTGATTTCTAATTTCTAGCAATTGGATGTTCTCTTCTTCTTCTTCTTCTTTTTTTTATTGTGTTTTGGTATAGCAATTCAATGCTCTGATGCCACATTGATATAAAGCATCTAGTTTTTCTTTAATTTCCAATGTTCATTTATATTTGAAATACAGTTCTAGTAATTTCATTCTAATGTTATGCTGTGGTATGATAGGCTGGGGAACAAATGAGAAGGCAGTAATTGCAATACTAGCACATAGAAATGCAACTCAAAGGAAGCTGATCAGGCTAGCTTATGAAGAGCTTTATCAAGAGAATCTCATCAAACGACTCGAATCCGAGCTTTCTGGTGACTTTGAGGTCTATCTTCAACAACTAGACCATATATAATCTTTCAGTAAATAGCAATGATGTGGATTTTATGCTTGTGTGGTCCATGGCATTCATTTGACTAACTATTGAAATGGATGTGATGCTATCATTTTTGGTATACTAGTCAATTACACATGCACAAATGCATGTGAAATATATACATAAATAATTTTTAAAAATTATTAAAGGACTTTTAGGGAAATCGATGCAGCCACTCTTTGCTATCGATCCCACCTAGTAGGCCCCACTTTCCACTTGCACATGAAGACCCCTTGGTTCACATGTTTGCTTATCTTTTAGCTATTTTCTTATCTATTCTTTAGTTGAGATAAATATTAGTTGGGTTACAGTTTGAGTTCAATTAGGATTTTGGATTCCAACTTCCAAGCCAATGGAAATCTATAAACAGATGTAATCTGGTACTTTCAAATTGATGAATTGATATTGAATTTTTATTTTCCCTAATGACATGGATTTTATGCTTATGTGATCCATGGCTTTCATTTTAGTAACTATCACAGTGAATATATTATGCTATTATGTTCGAATATTATGTATAGGATGCAATTTAGTTCAGACCCACATTCCATACAGCTGGTACCATCTTTCAATGATTCAGAAATCTTGTTTGGTGGGGCCCCCTGGGATGGGTGATGATGCAAAAATGCCCCAGTTGGAGAATCCTATCCACCCAATTGTTGGCCTACAAATGGATGGTTAAAACAAGACATAGCCAACAGTCCATACCGAAGTTTCTGACTAATGGCTGCATTGTTTGATGGAGGAGATAATATATCCGTTGCTCATCCATGGTGTGGCCCACAAAATGAACGGTCTTTAACACTGCATCGCTGAACGTCTCAAGTCACCTGTGCAAACTTCTGGCTGAAGAATTACACAGCGTATTAAAGCATACCCCATTAACCCACTATTCTGTTTTAAGAATCTTTTTACATGTATACAGAAAGCGGTATACAGATGGATATTTGAACCATCTGAGCGAGATGCCATCTTCGCTAACGTGGCAGCGAAGGAGGCGACTCTTGACAATCGGGTGATTATAGAAATTGCCCTTATTAGATCTCCTGATGAGCTTTTAGCAGTGAAGAAAGCTTACCACGCACGTTTCAAGCATTCCCTAGAAGAAGATGTCGCCTTGCATACCACAGGCGACTTCCGTAAGGTATGCCCTTGAACAAAATACTGTGTTTTTGTGTTCATATGCAAGTATTGTTTGATACAATTCACTTCAAGAAAGATAGAAGAGGGGATTGGCACCAGCCACGCCACACATTCCAAAATGGCACATGTGTGAGAGCTCGCCATTCATAAGGAGGGCCCACTGGACATATGTAATCACCAAAAAGGCTGGTCCACTCATCATTTAGGCCATGTGTGTATGAAACAAATGGATAGCTAGAGAAAACTGACCCCGGTCTAGATTCAACATTCACTGTTGATGGATGGAACAACCTGATTTTCAGGCCAGGGCATGTTCACAGTGGGCCTCACCAATCTCCTCTTCAATATGCATTTGCAAAGCACCTTTAGCATGTCTCTTTGTTCATCTGTATTCACTGATGCTATTGTGGATATTGGTTTGTGTCACAGCTTTTGCTTCCGCTAGTGGGCGCTTGCAGGTATGACGGTGATGAGATTAATGTAAGGCTAGCACTATCAGAAGCCAAGATTCTCCATGATGCCATCAAAGAAAAGAACTTCAGCCATGAAGAGATCATTAGAATCTTGACTACAAGGAGCAAGGCGCAGCTCAATGCAACCTTCAACCGTTACAAAGATGAGTACGACACTGCCATCACCAAGGTGGGGATATCGACTCCGTGTTTGGATGTTTGATTTTCAATAATTCAATTCAATAGAGATTAAATGAATAAGGTGGGTTCGTAATAAATAGCCTCATATTGCAACTAGTGTCGTTTCAAGTCGAGCTTGAACTATGCATATAATTGCAATACAGTTTTGGCATTACGAACTAAAAAATGATTTAGCTCAAGCATCCAAACATGGCATTAAATTCAATATTCAACAAGCAATCCTTGTTTTTAATCAAAATTCAATCTTTCGCCGTTATTAAATTGCATTTTGTTACATTTTCTTCAGTTATTTCCTGATGAGTAAATGAAAATTTGTATACATGGGGATGCTGTTATTAGGGTCTGGTTGGTGATTCTGCTGATGAATTCGTGTCAGCATTGCGAGTGATAATCAAATGCATTATCTCCCCTCATAAATACTATGAAAAGGTGAGAAATCAAAACACCAAGAAAAAGTAATCTTAATTTCAGTCCCACAAGTATGTATAATGCAACCCCATGACATGCCACCACGTTTGAAATCCAAACTGTCCACCACTTGGGCCCGCCATATAGATGCCTGGATTAAAAAAATAAATAAATAAATAAATAAAATCGGCATGATCCATTCATAAGGTGGACCAGAGTGTTAACTTGAAATAAATGGTTATGAAAACTGAGCCACCTTAGAACATCACCACTTTGATTTTGGACCATAGTTCCTATAAATTGGGATCACATGATGGACAGTTTAGGTCTTCCACATGTGTGCCATGTGGTAACATGTGGTGCCATCTAGAGGAGCTGCCTTGTACATGCCTGCCTGATTAGCACACCTCTCCATTTTCTTATACTGTTACAAAAAAGTTTGATGTTTGGATTGTTTCAGTTGTTGCGAAACTCAATAAATAAACGGGGGACGGATGAAGATGTGGTCACGCGTGTGATCGTATCGTGTGCTGAGATGGACTTGAATGAGATCAAGGAAGCGTATTACAAGAGAAACAACATCACTCTTAAACATGCAGTAGCCAAGGAGACTTCTGGGGATTACAAGGCTTTCCTCCTCGCTATACTTGGAGACTAAGGCTGCGTTTGGAAGTTCAATCGAATTGAATTGCAATAAGTTCAATTCAATAGAGGTCACGTGACCAAATTCCGACATGCCCTATATTGCAACTACCATCTTTTCAAGTCCAACTTGGAAGGCATGAAATTTGCAATTAGGTGTTTGATTGTCATTATGATTTTAAATGGTCATGTCCTCTATAACGAATCAATGACTTGCAGTTCAATTCAATTGATCATCCAAAGCCATTGCTCTCATGTTACGTTTCAAAAAGTTTTCCTACTTAGTTTGTGTTCTCGTCTAGTGTTAATTATTGGACCTGTGTTGCAGCTATTTCATCTATGATTATGGTTTCCGTCAACTTCGTCGCATGATTTTGTTTAGAGTTTGAATCTGAATATTTCCGATAATCATGATTAGATTATTATTATGAGCACTGATTATTATTATGAGCACTGAATATGGGGTTACTTCTTCTTTTTTTTTTTTTTTTTTTTTTGACTTGAGTGCATTTGGGCACTTTTGAATTTGCATGAGCTGATCCATCCGATCAACTAATGATCCATCAAGGTACGGCTCCATGGCTCGGTGGTAGACAGACTCTGTTTCAACACTGAGATCATGGGATCAAGTGCCCATGTGAGGTATGTGTGTGCGTGTGAGTGTGAGTGTGTGGGGTGTGGGTGTGTGGAAAAGAAAAACACCAATGATTGATCCCACTGCCATATATAGGCTTACATGATTTGATTGGGTACGAGCTGATCATGCCGATCTCTATGAGATCTAGTCCTAATCATTTCATAAATCAGGATAGAGTTACATTTCATATATGCATTTATCTTAACATGCATCACTCTTATTGTGAATACCCGCACATTGGCCTACGTCATGCGAGAAGCAGATCAAGCTTTTAACCGGCAAATATTGGCTACACCTCATCATGAAAGCCAATCTGAATATCTGTGTGCATACTTTATCATGAAACAATCACATATATGCATATAAACACAAACATCAGAAAAATTCAGAGCACATAATTTCACTTGGCCTGATCGGAATGGACATTCATCAGCTGATATGGGGGCCATAACGGCCCATATAGTATAGTATTGGAAATTGGGGGGAAGATGAATCCCCCTATTGAGTTGGGCTAGTGAGGATCCATGGCTCAAGGATTGCTTGTTTCTTCTACAACAGACGTAACAAAGGCAATAGCAAATGCTTAAAATGGAACATGTATGCTCCCTGCCATTACCAAATATTGATCAGCGGCGTATCACATGAACCCATTTCATTTCTGCGGCACGCTTGAAAGCTTGGGCCACTCAAAATGGCATATTATAAGGGAAAAATACAAACCATTTAATCAATGGTCTTCAATATAGATGGTCAAGATCATTTACACAAAATTAGGTCCAATCAACAATTTGCTCCACCTATTTGTATAGATGTTGGGGTCCATGTATTTGATTATCTATTTATTGGGGCCTATCATGTATTGCTTATGATTCTAAAGAGTCACTTTTCTTAATCAATTGTAGCCATTCATCTGTGGCTTCAAAAAATGGATGGTGGTAGAAAATAAGGCCACATTGGAGATGAACCATCTTATGGATTTAATTTGTGATGCAATGCAACTAGGAGCACTATAACTTGTAGTGCCATGAGAACATTGGATTAATGGGTGTGCATGAATTGCAGTGAGAGAGTTAATGCAACCGTTGGATTGGGAGATCATTCACACACACCCTGATCCAACGGCTAAAAATGCCAATTTTCACCAGTAATTTGGCACCCTAAAGATCCACAAAACATAAACCTTACATGTGATGATTCAGAGTCCATTTGGCGGGCATTGTGGCCCATCAAATTGTTATTTACATGTGCATATATTTATTGTTGAGATTTTCCAACTATTATGTTGAGATTTTCCAACTTTTGAATTTATATGAATGGATGTGACGATGATGCAAGGAGTACTGGCCCATCCACCAAAAGCTCTAAAGTTATTGGGGAAGCACTGAAATATCCCTTTATTTAGGCTCTCCCAAGCAAACTAACTGAGATCTCCCCATGGACTAATTTGCATCTCACAAGTTCCACAGTGGGACCCACCTTGTGGCCATTTTGCATCACACAGACCCCACCTCGCCAGCTACCCCACCCCTGTGGAGATGCACCTGCATCAGATCATTTCATGTGTACCTTTTAAGAGATGTGATTGTTGGGATGGATTGACAAAATCACTGGCATGAAAACTCAGGTCCAAGATATTGTAATAAGGTTGTAGATGGTGACCATGCTTTCGTGTTGATTGATACATGTTTTAATGGTAGCACGTGACTTTCTTTAAAATTATATATAATATAAGAAAAGTAAGCAAGTCCACTGGACCACTAGAAACACTAGTCTCACGTACATGTTCATTTGCCCATCCCCCATCAGATGGCCCCATGTAAAAAAAAATCCACAGATCAAGAGACCTTTGGACCCCCAACATGGCATGCTTAGAGACACTTGAAATAGAAGGTTGATCATTCACATCCAACCTGAGAAACTTCACTATTGGAAAGTCGAAAATGCACCATGGGCCATGCAAAGTGAGGTTGATGGCACAAATGGTCCTAGAGGAGTACAATTTCTGGTAGTCCTGCATACTACCAAATTTGCATCTTTAACCCTTCATCTCTCGTGTAAAGTGAGCATGTTGACTTTGTCAACAGGCTCCTATGCTAGCTTTGCACAATTTTGATAATGGTGGTGACTCATCCTCCTCGCATGCTCCCACTGATGTGAAGCTATCCAGACCATCCAAACTGTGGGTCCCAATATAGATAGAGCACATCTCCAAAATCACACTGATCAAGAAACCGTAACCATCTGAATAATGACCGTGAAATGGATGGTCAATAGTAAAATAGTGTTAATTATATTTGTTACTCCACTTAAAAGCCTAATATAGTAATATTCTTACCTAAATACAATTCAAAGGTACTCTCTATGGCAATAATACAATCATTATTTTTAATAGACTATTAGATAACACTTGATTGTAACCGACACATGCAGCATCCTGCCAGCGACCCTATGGCTCAATGCTAAAGTCACAAGCATCTCAACATGACGTTATGGGTTCGAGCACCCATTGTGGGGTGAGTGCATGGGGCATGTGTGAGTGTGTGTGAAAGGAGGAAAAAAAAAAAAAAAAACACATGTACTACAGCTTATCACAAATCAACTATTTAAATTTTGTGCTCTTATTGCTGGTCTTTACTGGCGAAGGAGACTTGAGTTAGGTTGACAGCTAGCATCTAAGCCCGGTCATAACTTTCATTATAAATTGAAGAAGAGATGATAATGATTAATGGGTTTACTTATAACAATTCTCATTGTTTAATAAATAAACCTATTTTAATAAACTTCCTTGTAAAACAAGGTTGCGTGTCTTCATTTTATTTCTCACTATTAAAGGATAAGAAGCCATTGAAGGAGGCACCAACAAGGTATCTCTCTCAATCAAAACCAAGGTTTAAATTTTTGTCTACAGATTGGTACGTATCCCCTAATACAAACTTTTTTTTTCTTTCAATACACACATTTCATATGAGTGCACCCTAGGATTCAACGATCTATATGATATAGAACTTTGCAGAGCCGAAGATGAACGGAGCACATCCTATGGTTCATCTAACCACTATGGGAATAGATGGGACCAAATGGACAAAAATTCACTATTCTCTATTTTTTTTTTCCTCCGGAGAGTCGGATTCTAGATTCCTTAACTCATCAAGAAAAACTTCTCTATATTTATAAAACAAGGGATTGAAAAATGAGGGATGAATTTAGATGGGATAAAGATTATCCATATCTAATCCAACCTCTTCCATATTTTTCTCTATTAAGACTAATGTTTAAATTTTTTTCTATAGATCGGTGTGTATCCCCCAATCCAAACTAGTTTCGTCTGTGAGCAATGCAGCCAACTTGTTTTCTACTTTGATTTTTTTTTTTTTTTTTTCCTATATTTAAACAGATACATCTACACACACTTCACATGAGTGCTCAATCATGCATTGAAACTCATTTTCTACCATAACTAATGCAATAAAATGAAATCGATTTTTAATCCGTGATTAAGACTCTAATTCATTTATCTTCTTTTATTTATTAAAAAAGAAAAGGAGAAAAAAGGAGTGTGAAGATGGGCTCTATCACAATTCCCGACCCTCTTCCTTCTCCCATCGAAGATTGTGAGAAACTTAGAAAGGCTTTCCAAGGTATTGTCATCCATCTCTTACTCTTTACAATTTATGCAAAAGGGTCCATCATCAAATTGATCAAGACCATTCATATGGTGGGACAATAATAGAAATGGGATCCTACCCATCCAATCTTTAGCCTCTTCGTTTAAGTTGGATGTGGACCATCCCGGCACTTCCTATCTCAACCATTCATCTGTAGTCTACTATTTACAAAAACTGTCATCTGTCAGTGCAGATCGTCCCACCAATCTATTGCAGTTCTAACCAGATCAACGGCTTGGATTGTGAAATCGTGACCACCCCACTTGTAAAAACAAGGATGGATCCCATGCATATGGTTGGATGGAGTATCATAAGTTATGATAAAGCCATTTCTTTCCCGCCAACATGTCACAAGTGTAGTATAGGCTACCCTAAAAAGGTGGGCTACACCAAGATGATCAACGGTTGGGTATGACTTAGTGTAATGGTGTGGCCCATCCAACGGTTGGATCGTCCTGATTTTAATATTAAGATATCATAATCGTACGGCCCATCTTTTGCAAAGATTGGATATAGCCCTGTATCTGATCATGTCTTGATTGAGCGTGGTCAGATAATCAGAACCGTCCATCTCTTTGGTCTAACTTTGGATTGGACTAAGATCAAATAATTGCATTGAAATGATGATCTCAACCATTGATTTTTAGACCTATACATATCGATGATGGGAATCATCCGATCAAGATAGCGTAGACGACTCTGATCATCAGACCATCTTTAAGTGTGGGCCCCAACGAGCTACGCATGCTGATGAGCTCTTCTCATGTAATGAACGATGATTTGGTGGGTGGTAGGATGGGGTGCTGATAAGAAAGCAATAATTTCGATCCTGGGGCATAGGACAGCTAGTCAACGCGCGAAGATCTGTCAAACATACGAAGAGCTCTACAAAGAAAGCCTCCTCGACCGTCTCAATTCCAGGGTGTCCGGAGATTTCAGGGTAAGAGTGAGAACATGTCACACGTGTGAGGAATCCGTGCCACTCATCTCAGTTAACATGTCCTAGCACAAAAATAAGGAGGTCCATCCATTAGGCAGGAAATTAGGCATGAACTTTGAATATATTATTCAACATGCGGCTTGCTTAATAAGAGGACCACCTATCTGATGAATGGTCCAGATCCCGCACACGTGTGCCACAAACCATGAAATTAGGCATTGCAACGGGTTGGCCCGGACCGAACATAAGGCTAGAAGCCCGAGCCCGGCTCGACATGACATGGGCCTAACATATAGGCCCGAGCCCAATCCGCTAGCATAGTAGGCCCAGGCCGGGCCATAAAAGGTTGGGCCCATCAACTCGATGCATTCTACTTATGGCCCACCTTAAGCAATTATAAGCAGGTCGGATCCGGTCAAATCAGAGTCCCCATGAGCCAAGGGCTGTAAATGGGCTGGACTCGCCCATCTATTCTTCAATCCTGGCCCTTGCTTGGGCTGGTATATGAGGCCCAATGGCCAGGCAGTGGCCTAACATTGGGTTGTTGGACCAGGCCATTTGGTGATTTCAATGGTATTTTTATAATAAATCACACACACATGAGGAACGCCGACGCAGTCTTAACCTCACGCTGCTGTGGGGCCCACCTCATGTGCATATGGCATGTACTATATGGCACATAAATCAGGCCAATCTACTGTATATGTGTAGCTCAAATTTTAATCAGATAGGCCTGATTTTGGGGAGAAGGTAGATAGATGGTAGGCTCATGAGATGAACCTGGTTCTCACATGGAAGTTGGAGAATGGACCATGCTTGGCATGTTTTTGTCTCTGGGCCCATGGGCTTGGCTTGGAAACAGCTTGCCCCGGCTCCGGCCCAGTTTTTTGAGAGCGCAACCCAATGAGATGACAATCTAGGCATCATATTCAGCCTGGACCTAGCTTAGAAGTGGATTGGGCCATCTGATTAGTGGGCCCAACTCAATCCAACTAACTCACATCTGATGTTTTATTCATGCTAATGAGAATCTTTCCAATCAAATCAGAAAGCAGTGATACTTTGGACGGTGGATCCTGCTCAAAGGGATGCCAAACTTGCCAGGGAGGCATTAAGAAAGAAGGGTGTTAAACATCTGGCCGTGATCGTCGAGATTGCATGCGCTTCGTCCCCGGCCCATCTGATCGCTGTGAGAAAGGCCTACTGCTCTCTCTTCAGATGCTCTCTAGAAGAAGACATTGCACTCTATGTATCCCAACCGTTGAGGAAGGTAGACCTGATAATCCTGTAGGGGTAGTCATGGGCCATTAGTTTTGGGGCCCGACCCAAAACTTATTCATCACCGTTGGAATGGTTACTTGGCTAGTGGGCCGGGCATAGGCTTGGACCCAGATCTTATCTTGCAAGCTAGACTGGGACCATCTATTTAGCTCAACAGACTTGGATAGCTCAGTCC
Organism: Liriodendron chinense; assembly: GCA_003013855.2. Lineage (NCBI taxonomy): Eukaryota > Viridiplantae > Streptophyta > Magnoliopsida > Magnoliales > Magnoliaceae > Liriodendron > Liriodendron chinense. The sequence goes on from PVNU02000333.1 coordinate 33,327, forward strand.
ATCTTGGCCCACCATACTTACAAAGTTATACATGGTTTGAGATGCTTTCAGCTGAGTGCAGGGCCTAAACCTAGGCATGGGCCCATAATGTATGTAAGGCCCACTTAAGCCCATGACAGAAAATGGAGCCATTCTAGGGGTTTAGATCTGACATAGAAGCCCAACAGATCATCTGATAATCCTAGATGTGGCACATGACCACTGCCTGTAAGGGTTACGAAAGACGCCTACGGTCAAGCTTGGGCCTGAAATGAGGCTATGTAAATGGGTCGGGCTCGGCTTGAACTCTAACCGATCAAACCCACCCGTATAAGATGTCAATAGACCAGGCCAGATAATCCAATCCAATCTATGATCCGAATTCGGGTAGGGTTGTGTCGAGTCCAACCCAATTGCCCGAGTTTAACCTTGACTCACCTGAGTCAGCAGGTCATGACTCGTCGAAGTTGGGCTGAGCCAGACCTATTTCCACTACTGACTTGTGGTGTTGAACAGATTCAAGTTGAATGAACCTGAGTTGATTCGGACAAGCCGCATCTGACTCAGACAAGTCTTCAATCCAAGAGATTACAATCCGATGGGTCGAGTCAGGTGGGGCCAAGTCGGGCTCAGGATTAGTGAGTTTTATGTGGGTGGAGGGCTCATGGGTCAGGTTCATGACAAAATTCTTGGCCCATTTCATAAAATGGGTGAGCTGAGTCTGACCCAAACCTGACCCATTCCCACACCTACACTAGTGCATTTTTAGTGACATGTTATTTAATGAGATGTATGTTGTGCAGCTGTTGGTGAGCCTGGTGAGCTCATATAGGTATGAAGGGGAAGAGGTGGATGAGAAGGTGGCCAAAGCAGAGTCAGATAAGCTACATGTTTCCATTGAAAACAAGCACTTGGACCAGGAACATATAATTTGGATACTCAGCACCAGGAACAAGTTCCAACTCCAAGCAACTTTCACCTGTTACAAAGATGACTACAGCATGCCCATCGACGAGGTATGCACTTATTTCAAAATGTGAATATACCGTGTTAAACCATTTCCATTGTCCAATCGAGCGGCTGGGCCAACTCCACATAACTCGTGGTGATGTCGAGCCAAGTCAATTTGGAATTAACCTTGCCTTGGCCAACTCGATTCAGTGAGATTTGAAGCTGAGTCACTAGAAACTCACTTGTGGTAATGACTAGGTACCAACTCTACAAAACTTGTTGAGTCAGTTCACTGGCTTGGCCGACTTGACATAACTCGTGGTGACTCAAGTCACTCAGCCAGTTTCCCTGGCTTGCTTGAGTCACTCACCTGGTCAATATGCCTTTTTTTTTTCTTCGCTTTAGTAAAAAGAGGAGGCAATGAGATTCAAACTCACAACAAGGTTCAAAGGTTTGCCCAACTTACCTTAAAAACTAGCAAATAGATGGTATTCAAATAAATATATCATTTCCTTTGTGTCTGAAACCTTGTCGCAGATCTAAGGGGTCGTTTGGATGCCTGTAGATGGGCCTAGTTGTAAATGATTTACAGGTAAATGGTTTACAATCTGTGTTTGAATACGAAAAATACTTGCAAATAACTTGCGAGTTATAAATGACTTGCACTTTAAGCCCCATTTGATTTACAGGCAGAAAGCTATAATTTCATTTACAAGCTCCTCATTTATAGCCTAACAGCTATATTTTCAAAAATTGGCTATCTATTTACAGGACTTAAATAATTTATAGGCCATTGAACACAGATAATCATTTTACTGTAAATCATTTATAGCTCACAGCCAAACATGATGGGCTGTAAATCATTTACCAGTTAAACCATTTACAGGCATCAAAACGATGCCTAAGCTACAATCCCATTGTATGGATCCAATGAAAGTTTTAACCTCTTCACCAACAGGATATTAAAGATAGCATCAACAGCGACTTTGAATCTCTCTTAAGGACGGTGGCTTTGTGCATAGATTCTCCCGAAAAACACTTTGCGGAGGTGGGTCACTACATTTCCTTTGAAAAACAGATTTTCTCCCCAGTACCAAGTGAGATTATGGTTGTCTTAATTAGATTTCTCCTCTTAACATCATCTACTGATTGTGAAATCAGGTTCTGAGATCGTCTATCGTGGGTCTTGGAACAGATGAAGATTCACTCACAAGAGCTATAATGACTCGGGCGGAAATAGACATGATGAAGATTAAAGAATATTATTATGAGGTAAACACAGTTAGCATCGTCGACGATGTTGTTGATGACACATCAGGAGACTACAAGGACTTCTTGGTTACCTTGCTCGGCCACGGGACGTTATGAATGATGGCTCTTATTGACCCACCGATGGTTGTGATGTGATTAAACAAGAGTTGTAATTGCTGAATGTAATAACAGGGAATGATCCTACACAGCTAGTTTGCACTGTGTTAACATGCAAATTAGTTGTATAGGACATGTGAGTGGAACATCTGTTTGGTTGAACCTACAATTGAAGGGCCATCAAGCGAATAATCACACTTGCCGGACTATCTACGGCCTTTAAAATGGACAAGGGTATGCTAGAAAAGGTCCCAATTATCAACCTCAACCAGTGATGATGAAAGTAACCACACTTCCATTGTTTAGGATCAATGATCAGTGTGATTCTGGAGCCGCGGACGACAGAAAGTGAGGCGCTCTTGATGCTTCCAAAGAAACTCAGTTGCATGCTGATGTGGTGCAAACTAGTTGTGTAAGATCATTCCCCCTCAATAATCTTGTAATGGGTAATCTGTTTTATGTGATTTTTTGGTTTGTTGTTTTAGGAATATCTTTCCCATGCTTGATCAGTCCATGAATATACCTTCCTAGTTCCAAAATAAGACCCTTAAGCCCGGGCATTTCAAGGGCATGTTGAGTTCAGCTCATCATCAGCACCCATCGTTTGTGCGCTTTACAAAATGAAACTCTAACAAGCTCGGCATTTGGGCCAGAATCCACAAGAGTTATTTACTGGGTGCAATCAGGTTCCAATGCTAATGAAAGCTGTTGGGTGTGCACCCCACAAAAAAAAAAAAAAAAAAAGACGAAGAAGAATAAGATTTGATAATAGGTTTGCTAGCCTCGCATACATGCGGTGCATATGCACCAACCTGTCGACTATACGAAAAGTCTGAATAGTTCATTACGAGGACCCTACCATGTAGACTTGCATAGTAAAAAATAGGGCCAATCCACCCATCATAGAGCTAGCTAGGCCCACAGGATGATGGTTCTTTTCCTGTGGGCCATTTCCCATCATTTCTTTTCTGGGCTCCCACGACAAAAAAGCACCGTTGCCAGTGGTATACAAGGTACCCACAGCTGCCCCAAGAAGGGATTCTGGTCCAAACGTGCCAAAACCTTGTATGACTATTGGGGTAAAAAAAAAGGAAGCTTGAGGTCCGTAACATGAAAGAGGATTAAAGAACATCACAGTAATCACTATTTCAACGTTTCTGTTGAATTAACCTTAATACCAATGACAAATACAATTCTTGGTGTTGGCATTGGAAAAGATGGGTCCACCTTTCTGTGATCCTGGACATTAATCTGTTGTGAACCACCACAAATGGGCAACATACAGATCTCATTCGACAATACTAGCCAAAAGATACCCCAAACTGGAAGATGCTAACTATCGAATCTCTTCTCTCAATTTACATGCTAACAATGGGCTCCACATGTACAGATCAATGACTTGGATAAACCAACCATGGGCCCCACATGTACAGATTAGGTACCAAACAGGGGTTGGACCAAATGGATGGTCCGCGTGCCATATAAAACTCATTTCACTACACCATGCAAATGAGTTGCCTAAGCTCATTGCCCCAGAGAACATTCCAACCTCTTGTTTCATCCATTCAAGACAGCCCAACAAACTTCAAAAGGAGATGCTCTATCAATCTATTCACAAACAAAACAAACCAACCGTCAAAATGTAGCCAGATCTTACTTGATATTCATTCCACATTATTAAGTGCGTTTAAGAACAAGGGTAAAAGAAGACCAAAGCAAAACAAGCCGAAAGATCCTGCGTCATGGCATTCCAGGGATGTCTGTAATCTAAAGAAAGGGAAGGCTGTTCTAGTATTCACGTAATATGCACAAACGGAGTTTGTTCATTTCTTACGAATCAACGCTGCAGCGATCCCACCAGCCAGAAGCCCCACAGCAGTTGCAGCAATGCCGATGCCGATCACACCATCTGATTCCAATATTATGTTAGCATCTATAACTTCGAAAGACATTGATTGATAAAACACAAAGGGATGCATTTCAAAATCCAACACAGGCTGGGCCTAAGCAAAAAATCACAATTTTCACTACCCGGCCTCACTACACCTGCAAAATCCATTCCCAAACTAACCTAGACATGACATGGCTCATTGAAGGTTCAAAATATGGCTCTTTACCTTTAGCTATTTTATCTTCAATCACCTTCTTGAGTGTCATGGCCTGCCTCCAGTCTGGCGCAATCTAGGAAAAAAAAAGAAAAAAGAAGAAGACAGGAAAGGTAAATGAAGCTGTATGATGTAGGCAAAATTTTTAAAAGTAAATGTTCAAAAGTGAGAGTTGCGTTTCCTATAAATTTCTAGGGCAAAAGAAACATGCTCATACATGTAGCACCCGTGCCCCACTTCTGACAATCAGAAATAGATGGATACTTCTCTTTAAAATTGAACTTATGATATTAAGGAAAAGCAACTTGTTTTAACATAGAATGCTGAAAACTTACGCAAGAATCATTTTTTTACCAAATCACCTACATGCTTTTGAAAGAAGAACATAAGCACCAAATTATTTTTTATTTTTATTTATTACTATTACTATTACTATTACTACTACTACTACTACTACTACTACTATTATTATTATTATTATTTTGCTTCTGTGAATATTTTTCATTTTTCAGAAATATTTTTCTGTTTCCAGGAAAGTAGAATGGAGGATTCATAGCTGAACCCAATTAGTTGGCTGGCAGCAGATGTGCTGCTGCACAAGGCCAGATGTACTGTGATTGATGCATGGCACATCATCTTGTTGTCACCCATGGTTGGATCATTTGCATGCTTTCAATGGCTGGTCACTGATTGGACCATCGAATGCAACAATCAAAAGTTCAGAGAACATGGTTGCTCGTGAATCATAGAGGGCAGCCAAAGGGCTGGACACTTTGGGTATCATCCTCCAATGGGTTGGGGCCCATTTGATGGAATGTCAAGTGCAACATTCCTTGTCAGAGGATAAATGGTTGTGTCCATCATGTATCGATTATTCCCCAAATTGTTCCCACCATGCGTTTTAAGTAAAGGCACACACTAGCACCCATTGCTCTGTGCTTGCCACGCGTGTGTTATACTATTTAGTGCCTCAATGTGGATAAAAAGCTAAGTACCTTTAGGTTCATCTTCTTTTTCAAGATTACACACCTTTAGTTTCTTTGAAGGCAGAAATGCCACACAGAGATGTCACTTGCCCATCAATGTGGACCCTGGTAATGTGACAAGGGCTGTGAGCCTCTTAGTTTGTCTTTCTCACTCATCACCAGCACACACAAGGGGTGTGTGTGTGTGTGTGTGTGTGTGTGTGTGTGTTCTTTCTTGGATCACCCCTGTCCTCTCATCTCCTCAACTTGCTTACAAACACCAGAAATGGTAGGGAATATTGTTGTGTCATTTCTTTCTTTCTTTCTTCTGTTATTTTGGGTGAAGAGTTAAGGGAAACATAGCTGCTGCTTGTTTTCTGACTAAAGCTTTTATGCCGCTATTGTTACCACACTGAATACATCAGTGAAAACGACTTCATTTGCTGCTTCTGTGGCATGGTTGTAAATGGCCTCGGACTCAAGAGAGAGGCAGCCCCACCCAGAGTTGCTGCAGTAGTGTGGTCTGAGAAGCAGCAGCAGCAGAATATAGTTGCTGCAGTTGCTATATTTTATTTGGTATTGCAGGCTACTGGTTTTGGACAACAAGCTAATCTCTGGTTCAAGTAAAAAGTAAAAGATAAAAAGCAATGGAGTGAAAACTAATTTCTATGGAAAACGTCACTCCAAATGAACAACAGGAAATCTGTTGGAATCTGCAATTTTCCATTCCTCAGAAATCCCTGTTACTTTTTCCACATCCATGTTTTGGTCCTTAACCCAAACACAACCTAAACCTTAATCTGGACCCAACTTAAAGGTAAATGGATCATAATTTTGTTCGGAGTGAAGGCACGACGATTCAAAATAGATAAAGAGCAAACCTCCAAACAACGCTCCACAAGTTGCCTGGCCCTTGAATAGTCTCCACTTCTGTAGTGTCCAACTGCCAGAAGATAAAACTTCTCTCTCTTCTGCAGCGGGCTGCTCGAACTGTCCAAAGAAGCTGCCAAAACCAAGTTGCTCCATGTTCACAAGATTAACAGGGGCATAGAGCCACGAGGGGATAAAAGAAAGCAACAAGAAAGTACAAGTTCTTTGACATCAAAATCTCAAGAACATAAAAGCAAGTCAGAACAAGAAGTACAAGAAAGCAAGAAAATATCAGGAAACTTGAAATTGGGGCCAAATATAGCCAAGTATAGCCAATTATTTGTTCTACCTTCAAGCATAGCTATCCCGCGCTGCACATCTTCAGGCTGTCTTGAATGAACAAGGGCCCAAGATAACCTCATGATGCTTTCACTCTTAGCTTCTTCAGAGACACCACTTCCACCCTCTGCAATTTCTCTCTCACAGCCCTACCATAACATAGTAGTGTTTAAATTATTTCAAACTTGAAATAGATAAATAAATAAGTAACAGCTACATGAAATGATCAATTTATCAATGGCATCGGCCAAAATATCGTCCAATATTATTGGTCTCGCCCATGGGCAATACGAAATCTCAAAGTATTCACAAAAATCCCATGTAATGATAAATATTGTTGATACATGTTGATATATCATGATATTTGTGATATACTGCTGATATAACACCATATTTAGGCAATATTTCCACTGAAACCAGCAAAAAATCAGAAAATCATATATAAAAGAAATACTTCTTGCCAATTTTTTTCAGAATTCTCTTTCTACTTGTGCTTTAACAACCCCATTTTAGTTGTTTTGCATTAAAATATAAATTTGGTGGAGAAATAGTGACCAGAGAAGGATTTCAGAGCTTAATTTTGTCCAACAGAACATTTTAGTGTCTCCTAAACAATGGAAAACTACTGTATATAGGTTTTTTTTTTTTTCCTGTAATGTTTTGAGTTCTCAATCATGTCTTTTACCACTTCTGAAGTTTCACTTAAAAATTCTACTATTTTCCCAAAGTTTCCCCAATGTTTCCCTCAGACTGAGATATATGCAATAGTTCTCGCTCTTTCCCACAGTGTTTCTGTATCCCATGGGTGTGATACATAGTGACGATAACAATACATAACTCATTGGCTACACAGAATAAATAATCACGAGCATGGGCAGTAATTGCATTTTGGGTTAGTTTGTGTTAGGACATTTTTAGAATATTTCCTTACTTTTTGTATGCTTCTGTGTATATCTTGCAAAAACTTGGATGATAAACTGATACATGAGAAATATAATAGTGACACAGTAGTGGAACTATGTAAACATAATGAAAAAATAAAAAGGAATACATACATTAAGCGGACAAAACAAAATACAAAATATTGATTCATATGCTGGGCTGGACAAGTTAAAGGACTACAATGCTTATAACAAAAAGGAGAAAACTGTTCAACACCCACTAATTTTAAAATAAACTGTATCAAACATCATACACATCCGTGAAACCAAATGAAAAGAAAGAAAAGCAAGACATTTCCCTGATTGAACCCATCATCCTACCTATAGTTTCGCGAATTGTGAAGCAAAGCCACAACAAATTCAGATATGGGTTCAGGGAAGCATCTATTTCAAAATGTTAGTAACTATTAGTAGCCAGGTGGGAGCGGGACTGCAAGTTCAAAGTGCGATTTGAAGGGGGAGCGGCACTAAGGTTAGAAGGATCATGCAACTAAGATCCTGCCGCATGACTCACTCCCATACCCAGTCTTACATCATCCATGGCATCCAACCAAAATAAAAATGACCATAGTGCCACTAAAAGGTTCTAGATATTAAAAAGATGAGAAAGAAAGATACCTACACAATGAAATGTACAACAAATACTACAGAATGAGAAAGGCAACGAAGGCTACAACGGTCAACGAAAGGATAGATTGATGAGATAGTCATGGAACACACACCAGCCTGGAATGTGATGCGGGGGCATCTTGGTGTGACTCCAAGAATGCACCGTATCTCCACACAGGGGGTGAGGTGGCCCATGAGGTGGGGCCTGTGAGATGTAGGATGGCCACGAGGTGGGACGCATAACGCATTGTGGGACCGTGTGTTCGAGGACCCCTGCAACGCGGGGGTTGCCCATGGGGAGGACTCGCCTAGCTTTTCCTAGGAGGGCCTGCGCATATAGGGATAATAAATTGGTGCTTCCCATCAGCTCTAGAGTTTTTGGTAGACTGACCGGTTGTCCGCTATCAAAATGGTATCAGAGCAGGGGCCCAGGGATCGAGTCTCCTCACCAGTGTGGGTGGATGATGCGGGGGCATCTTGGTGCGACTCCAAGGATACACCATATCTCCACACTGGGGGTGGTGTGACCCACGAGGTCTCACAAGGTGAGGCCTGTGAGATGCAGGATGGCCACGGGGTGGGACTGTGCTCAGGTAAAGGCGGAGGGTTGATGTGACGTATGCAGCTGGTCGCTGATACTTCAACAAGCAATCTAGAGAATTCCCATTTTGAATGAAACAAGTTCCATAGGCTGACCCAAAATAGCCATGACAGTGCTATTATGATGATGATAGTGACGATGATTATTTATATAGTTGGATCATTCAAAAATCTTAAGTACCAAAGTCGAGTACTGAGTTGGATAATATGATTAGGGATCTCACTTCCTCCACAGCTTTTGAACGTGTTTACTTTTACAGTGAATCACAACAATTGGGCTATTTTGAAGAGTACTTTAACATGATTGTTAGGAGAAGTATCACTAAGAAGTCAAATACTGATAGCTCAAATAAAACAGTACAGGCCTGCGATAACAGCCATCCATAACCACCAGTAGATATTTACCTTTCAAAGGATGCAACAAGCACCATTTTTGTGCATCACCCATTATAGCAGTTGCGGAATTAATGGCAAGTTGTGCAAGGACAATTAAAAATGACAATAAGCAAACATGGTTAAATGCAACAGTTGTTATGAGAGCCATTCAAAGCTTCTTCTTCTTTTTTTCTGAACAGTGACATTATAAACTGATTATGACAGATATAAGAGTTGTCATCACAGGAATTTCTTCCATTTTCATGTTGTTTCCAATATTTCATCACCACATGATGGCTACAATGGTTCATCACAAAGGCTCACAAAAAGAGGAACAGTCACCTACAACCAGTTGTATGAAAGGCTAACATGGAACCCAGATCCTATGTGAACATATCATGTGTTCATCACAAAGGCTCACAAAAACAGGAACAGTCACCTACAACCAGTTGTATGAAAGGCTAACATGCAACCCAGATCCTGTGCGAACATATCATGTGTAGAACACCTAAGCCATGCATAAGGTGGGCCAACCATGAACAAAACATGGAAAAAAAAGAAAAGAAAAAAAAGCCGGTCCACTAATAAGGCCGGACCACATGAGTATGTAAAATCAAACCATCGGCTGGTCTGATTTAACCCGACCATCATTTTCGTGCAAGTCAAACAACCTGACTTCCATGCAGGTCATCTTCAGAGTGCGGGCTGTCAGATGCTCTACAAACATATCACATTGGCACAATGGGGTAGGTCAGCATGAGAGCTTCTGATGCAACTGGTTGCAGCTGTTACGTACGAAGATGCAATGCCATTGTCAAAACCTCCATCTCTTCAAATAATTAAAACCCATCTTTGCCCTCTGCAGAGAAAATATTCTCAACAGAGAAAATGATAGGCAGAGAGAGATGATGACATTTTTGAGTTCCTGAAACCCTAACAAAGAGAACCGACCACAGCCTACAGCAAAAAAACTTGTGGGCCCCACCATGAAGACACCCTCAACCAAAATCAGAATGATCCAATCACTAGGTTGGCCACACCACCTGTATTCCGAGTCAGGCCGTCGGCAGTCCGTCAATTCAAAAGGTGCGGCCCCATCCGAGGAGCGGGCGGACCTGATTACTTAGGCAGGTGATCATCATGGTGGGGCCGACCGTCCTAAAAAATGGTCATGTCAGAGGGGTTATAGGGGATCGGTTGCATGACTGGATGGGAGGATGATGAAAATGATGCCTGAGAAATCAAGAATTCCAAAAAATGAGATGGAAAAAATGAGATGGAGAGAGAGAGAGAAGGTATTTACAGAGATGATGTCGCGATCGCACCAAGGGATGTGATCTCCACCGCTAAAGAAGGCGCCCACGGAATCGAAGAAATTCCCGATCTTTGCCTCCATTGATTCAACGGTCGGATGGATTTCTGCTTTCGTTGCCAATCGAGGGTTTAGGGTTTTGAGATCTCTCTCTCTCTCTCTCTCTCTCTCTCTCTCTGTGGAAGTCTCTCTTTCTTTGGAAGGGGGTAAATGGTGAGGGGAGACTAATGGAAGCTTAGCCGTTACGGGTGGAAGAACGTCACACTTCTTTCAGCAGAAAACGATAAAAATACGGAGCGAATCGCGCGATCAGAAATCGAAGCGGCGACTCGCGGCACACACGCTGGCGCACATGTGCGGGGAGTGGGGCCCACCCGTAAACATACCTGGCCCAGAAGATCTGCGTGTTTCATGAATTAAAGGGGCCACATATATCTGAGAAAATGAACGAACGGCTATTAAAGAAACGGTCGACGTGTGACCCACTTGATCAGGTCATTTAAACGGAGGGCCCTACATTGTTACGTGTACGGTTGGATCAAAGCCCATAACTCAATTACTCGGGAGCGGATTAGGTCAGACCCTGGATCCACCGAGGTGGGTGGGACCCCTGACAGTGGGTTCAGTGTTGTATGTGCTTTAAATCCACACCGTCCAACCATTTTGAAAGCTCATTTTAGGGCTTGAACCGAAAAACGAAGCTGACTCAAATCTTAGGTGAACCACACTCCAAGAAACAGCCGTGATTGAATCCCCACCATTAAAAACTTCATGAATTCCACCAGAATGTTTATTAGCCATCCAACCTGTTTATAATGTCACAAAAACCTAGATGAAGAGACCACATAAATATCATCTTGATCTAAAGCTTTTGTGGCCCACAAGAAGTTTCTAATAGTTAATCACCACTGTTTCCTGTACTATGGTCCATCTGGGATTTGGAACTGCTTCATTTTTTGGATCATGCCCTAAAATGAGTCTTCAATATGGATGGACGGCATAGATGTAATCACATACATCACAGTGGGCCCCACAGTCAGGGTCCCAGCGACCTCGGTGGATCCGGGGTCTCACCTAATCCGCTGCCCTGGGAAGAGAATAAAACGTGACCATCTAGCCTCACCCAACCCTCTTAAGATGGGCATTATTACATAATGCAACCTCATCATTAATAGACGGTTTTTACATCTCCGTACCGACATGGATTGCGTGTGACCCCACGGCAGAAGCCAGGTGGGGCCCACTGTGATGTTTGAGAAATCCACCCCATCCGTTCATCCGTTTTGCCACCTCATTTTAGAAATTGAGGAGTGGGCCACACGATTGGAAATGGTGAGAACTGAATGTCTGCCTTAGAAACAGACGTGGCCACAAAAGTTCTAAATCAGGCTAATATTTTTGTGCTTTCACTTTATTCAAATCTTATGAACGCTATAGATGACATATGAACCTCACGTTTCCCCTATTATGGCCCACTTAAGTTTTGGATGTGCCTCTCTTATGTCCTAAAATGAAGGGGCAAAACAGATGGACGGTTCGATTTCTAACAAACAGCACAGTGGGTCTCACCTAGCTTCTGTAAGTTCCTGTAGTGGGGCCGGATGCAATCCGCCTCCTCTCATACTTATTTAAATTGAATTTTCACCAACCACTCAACTTAAGTTGGACCACACACGATGGATAACTTTCAATGTATAAAGCGCATGTGACATCCAAGCTGTCCAACAGATTAACTTCTAACCTATTAAGTGCATGTGATATCAAAGTCATCTAAAAGATTAGCTCCATTGTGGGGGAGTGAACGATAATAAGTAGCCAGCTTGCGCTATTCTCTCCCGTTGTTCTTGATCTCTTTAGGATTCTCATACCAACCCGTTGATTCCCACCAAAGAGCCATTGAAGGTAGCTGGTTCATAAGGCGCCTATCCGAGTTTCGTCTTAAGGTGCGTTGGACCCCGCTACCCGGAACTCAATGACATCCATTCATAGGCGGAAGTTTCCCAGCTTCGGTTTTAACCTCTATCCTTGAGGTAACAACTTAATGACATGTTAAGGTCCGGATTAGCCCCATTGTGATGATAACCTAGTGCAAAAATCAGCCCTATCTACTCATCAGGTTGGCCACACCATAGGAAACAATAACTAGTCACTGATAAATAGAAAACTATAAGTGTGGCTTTCTTAATAGGTGGATATGGCTGACTTTTGCACAATGTGATCCTCGTGATAGGTCAACTGGGTGAACTTGAGACCTTCCCCTTCAAAAAGGTACTGGCTCGCTGTCATTTTTAGAATAATGGTGACTCATCCTTCGAACATATGAAGCTCATAAATTGCAATCCAGACCATCCACATTGTGGAGCTGATCTCTTTTTTTGAAATTGCGGGGCTGATTTCAGATGGAGCATTTCTTAAAATGTTCTCAAATGTACGGAATCCTGTAATTTGGGGACACGGATTGAGTGGTGAGTAGGTCACCACCCCACCCTGATGGTGAAATGACGCAGACAGATTTCATTGGTGGGCCCTTCATCTATCAGAGATGGGCCGAGTACATACCCAGCGGAAAAACCTTGCCCATTTCTCACAGCCTAGGACCAAAAAAAGGTGGCCCCATTTGGGAGCGGATTACGTGCAGCCGTTACTGTGGAGCCCACCTTGACGTATGGATTCTATATCCACGCTGTCCATCCTTTTTGCCAGATCATTTTAGGGCATAATTCCAAAATTGAAACAGATCCAAATCTCAGGTGGACCATACCAAAAGAAACAGTGGTGAATCACCATTAAAAACTTCTTGTTGGCCACAACGAGTTTTGGATCAAGCTCATATATATATATATATATATATATATATATATATATATATATATATATATATATATATATTTCCAGGTTTGTGTGACCTTATCAACAGGTTGGATGGAAAATAAACATCAGGGAAACATCACGATGGGCCCTAGGAAGCTTTTAATGGAGTGTTCAATCACCACTATCTCCTATAGTATGGCCCACCTAAGATTTGGATATGCATAATTTTTGGGCAAATGCCCTAAAATGATCTAGCAAAATGGATGATATAGAATACATACATCAAGGTGGGCCATACTATAGGAGATAAAGCAAGAATAAGCATACGGCTAAAAATGTGGGATAAAGCAAGAATAACCTTCCTCATGAAATATTGCAAAAAAAAAAAAAAAAATTGAAATAAAGATGAGGAAACCTCATTCCTATTTTGGAGCCTGTTAGTGTATCAGTGTGCATGCGTCCAATGTGCCAAATGTGCCACATGTACTATGTTCAAGCGCTCCCACATGGACCACATGGGCCACCATCAATCTCCGCACATCCTACTTCTCTTCCATCCTAACGCCTTGATGTTGTGCAGATATTCCAGTAACTCCAAGCAATTTTTTCATGCTCTCAAAGCATCTCTTCCGTTTAGAAGCATCATTGCCAAAATGTATGAACTTTGCACCATGTGTTTGGGTTTTCAGTTTGTTCAAGTGGTGTCCATGGTTCTATGATCCAAGCCGTTGATATGATGTGTTTCAGTGTTGGTGACTCCTGCAACAAAAGTCATCCAGTTTCGATGTCCCAACTACAGAAGATTTGGCCTTTTCATCATTGAATGCTAATAATCATTGCTGTATTTTCTTCTTAACCAGCTATCTCTTCACCACCTGTTCAAGGGTCAGGATTTTCTTTCCATTTAGCCCAGCATCCACAATAACAACAGCTTAGGTCACTGAACCATGGGCCCCGCTTGTAAAAGCCGAAAGTCTTATTGTTTCGGCAGCGTATAAACTTCTAGGAATGAACATATAGCAGTCAACTCTAGCATCGAAACAATCTTCCCTAAGCTTTAGTTATACTTGTAAATGCTTCCCTAATGTGACTAAATGTCTCATGCATTCCTAAAGTTCTAAAGACTAACTAGGAGACTGTTAGAAAGAGGTACCATACAATGCTCAGGCCTGAAGGTTGCGAGGTCCCATCAGATTTTCACTTTGTAAGAGTGGGGCCCATGGCCCAATTATCCAAACTGTTAATACGCCTTACGTCATTGTAGATGCCCCATGCACCAAAACTCTCCCAGATGCAAAGATGCTGGACTCATGATATTTGACCTTTTTCTAGGTTGAAAGTGACCTGTTGCTGTTTTTTGTTTCTCAGCAGTCTATTTCCTGGCAACTTATTGAGGGGTTGGGATTCTTCCAATCTGGGAGTCTATTGGTACGTGGGCAATCCACAGTCGAATGTGCTATAACTAAATGTCTCTGGCATTCCTACAATTGTAAAAATTAACTACATTACTATCAAAAGAAAGAGGCATTATACAGTGCTCAGCCCCAAAGTTTGCACAGTAGTGTTCGGGTTCTTACGTAGTCCATGGTTCAGTGATTCAAACCATTGAGATGATAGGCCTTACCCTGGATGGTGCATGCCCCAAAATCCACATGTCAAAAATATCCTAGATGTATGATATTTGGTCTTTTTCCTGGCTGAATTTGAATCTTTCTAGTATTTTCTTTCTTAACCGTCAATTTGTGGCCGCTTAATAGGGTAAGGATTCTTCCATGCTGAGGTATTATTAGCAAAAGGACCATCCACAGTGACTCAATATCGACACATTGGATCACTGAAACATGGGCCCCACTTGCTCCCACTTGTACACCTGAACAGCCTTTTGTAGCAAGCACTGTATTTCCTCATTGGCAAATGCATGAAAATGATATAACTGTCATTTCAACCCTTGAAGAAAATCAAGACGTGCTTGAATTCAACTGATTCTACAAAAGGAAGCTACTTGATTTTACGAACGAACTAAAAGAAACAGATTACCTTGTACACCAAGTTCATATTCCATTGCAAAACAACCATGAAAAAAGCTTGAACTTGGCAGCTTCCAATGCATCTAATGGGGTAGAAAAAGAACAGACAGCCATGAATGGTGAAGGTTTACCCATCATCCTTTAAATTGCCATTCCCTACGGCACATGGGACAATGTGCTTGAGGAGTCTGTGAGTTCACCCATTTCAAGATGCAGTGAAGATGGAAAGCATGGTTACATGCGCCCCAAACTGTCACAGAAAGATGATATTAGCAAGAAGAAGACGAAGAAGAACGTAAGCCAAAGATATTAGTTTACTAATATTTGTGGTGCATCATTTTACTTCACTAATCACAAACAAAGATTAAAAACTCAAAAACTCGACTCGATGTTCATCCAGGTCGGATTGACTCAAAGACTCAACCCAATTCAACTTGATAGTTAATAATTTAAATAAAACATATTAAGAAGTGCAGATAAAAGTGTTAGAAAATAAGAAAAACAGTGAATTGTTCATTAGCAAGATCCAGAGCATTACTTCATTTCATGGGGGTTTTGAGTTCGATTCTCACCTTCACTTCATTTTTTTTCTTTTATAAAAACTACACTGACAAGGCAGTGACTTGGCCCAAGTAATCCAGAGTCTCGTCGAGTCAACCAACGTAGCGAGTCAACTCAACTTGCCGCAAGTCAGGGACAAGTCAATCTTGGTTCCAAGTTTCCTAGTGACTCGGCTCGAAATCTCAACGAGTCGAGTTGACTCAGCTGAGTTTTGAGTCGAGTCAGCGAGTTTTGGAACTATGGTAACAGCTACTGTGCCCCAAAGTAGATTTGAGAACTTTGCAGAATGAAACCATATAATCACATAAACAGCGCAGACTTACATTTCTACTCAAGTAAAATACATCCAAGAGAATACATTTAGGATGGGTTTGGATGCAATATCAAATCAATGGGAGTTATTAGCTCATGAGGTGGAAGAAAAGTGTGGTTTCCTTCCTAGCATTCATAATGGGCGCCCAGTCTCTGAATTGCAATAATTTTACTAACACGTTCGACTTGAAACAAAAGCAACTGCAAGTGGAGGGTTTGTGCATGCAAAAGCCACTATAGATAATTTTTATCACATAAAAAGATGTAAACAAGAAGCAACACACTTAAAAAAGTAAAAATTCCCATCAACACCAGGGTATTAGAGGTAAGGCCACTTAAAAAGAACAAAAATAGTAACTTCATAAAAATCACTGCCGTTGCAAAAGTTGGAAATCGCCGGTCCCACCAAGGGTGGAAGCTTTTGCTTGGGTTGCCATATCCTACAAGATACACTAGATAATTTGAAGAAGTGGAAGACGGAATTTCCAAATATGTGCATCGTGTGTAGGAGGGAAGAATTGGTAAATCATCCCTTCTTCCATTGGGTATTAGCCAGATATGTGTGGGCTGTCTTCCTATCCTGTTTGGGTGTCACATGGTCTTTCAATAACTCAATTGCATTGACAATGCAGTTGTTGGAATGGTCTGGAAGACAATCCAAGGACTGGAAGGAATTTATTTGAAAAATGTGCTTTTGGGATTTTATGGGGCCTGTGGCTGGAGAGGAATGCAAGAATCTTTGAAGATAAAATTTCAACGTCGGAAACTATCAACAGAGGGATTATCCGCATGATTATTGGATGGGCTCTTGCAAAACTGGAGTTTTGTGGAATATAAAAGGCAGATTTATGGGGGAATTGGAGAAGTCTCCACCCCATCTGAGGATAGATTTCTTTCTGAACCTAAACTTTTTGCTTCTCTGTTGATAGGTTCTGGGCCTGATGTTTTTGTTTTTGTTTCTAGAGTGTTAGAGATATATTTTAAGGGTGGCCTTTTATCTGAGTGACAAGAGGGTCACTAAGTTTGAGGTCCATTCCTCTATTGTTTTGTAAGGTCTTTTGTGTAAGACTCTCTAGTTCTATGAATTGTCAGTTCTAAAAATAAAATAAAAAAGTTAACTTTATAAAGTCATTGTAGATCCCGAATAGCCAAAACTCAATGATTGAAAGAAAAACGAAGATCAGTAAGGGCCCGTTTGGATACCACCAAATAAGTTACTTTTTCTACTTACAGCAGTAGATAAGTAACTTATTTTAGATAAGTAAGTTTGGTTTATGGTTAATAATAAGTAACTTTTTTACTTAAAAGTATATAATCACTTCAGTAAATTTTTTTAGCTTTTCTATTTTTCATGAGTTGTTGAGGAGAGGAATAGAGGAGACGAAAGAGAGGAAAAGCTAATAAGTATGTTATTTACCAAACATACTTATATTCATAATAAGTAGAAACTAAGATAAGCTACTCCTAGCATAAGTAACTTATCTTAAGCAACTAACAATCCAAACGGACCCTAAAAATGTAATGTGGGGTGATGGATTGAGCTGGTGTGACCTTCTCTGCTGAAAACTTCATGTGTGTGCGTCAACCTCCAAGGCCAAAAGGCTCACCATTAGACTGTTTTTGCGCCCAACAAAATAGGAATATGCCTACAAATGGAACGCAAAGTTTCACACCTATTATCATAATGTTCCACATAATTTTCCAAGATGGAACAAAGGCAATAGTTTAGGAACAGTCAGTTGTTGCCATTTCCAAGGAAGATGAGTAGTGGGAAAATGTAAGCAGCACTATGCAAGTTCTTCTTTCCTTGCTACCCCAAACATCGATCATATTGTGTCTGCCCAAATAGCCATACCAATTGCAATTCAGGATTATATCCAAACGGGCCCTGATTCTTCAGTTAATCCTATATAGAATGCCTTCTAAACTTTTGACTGCAACCCCAGAGCATTCTGCAGAATAGCAAGAACTATTTATCGCAATTTAAAGGGGGACATTTTGGTTTTGACATAACTTTCATCATGAATCCAAAGGAACGGAATTCATGTAGCCGACCTCAATTAATTGGAATAAAGCTTAGATGATAACAATGACAATGATGATGATGATTTTGGTTTCGACGAAAAACTTGAAAAGACAAGATAAAGCCCATACTGGAAAGCAAGAGCTGAAAAACTTACTTAGAGGACAATCATCGCCTGGAAATTTGCAATCAGGACAGCAACCATCAAAGGCCATTCTACAAATCCCACATGTTTCATCTTGTGCATCCCATGTCCAGGAAGCTACAGCATGCCATCTGTAGTTTAGAGGGAAAACAAAATAAAATCAAATCAAAAATTGACTTTATCAATGATAACAAAAAAGAAAAAAAAATCATATGAGATTTTTAGTTGCCAGACCGAGCCGGTTCAAGTTACGAGTCGAGTCGAGTACCGAGCCAGTTCGAGTTACAAGTCAAGTACCGAGCCAGTTCGAGTTATGAGTCGAGTTCGGCCCAACTCGAACTCGACTCTGTTTGTTTTCGAACCACACCTGCCAAGCTCGACTTGGTTTGAACTCAGCAACAAGTCAAGTTGAGTCGAACCGAGTTTTTTCGAGCTGAGTCGAGTCGAGTTAACCAAGTTGGCTCGGCTCGCGTCCAGCTCTACTTTTTAACCTTACTGGTCTCTTTTAACCGAGTTTTAACCTTACTTTTTTCGAGTAAGAATGATTACAAGTATCAATCAAACCTTCAATCTTCACATTATATGCCACAGAAAGGATAAAATCCATGAACAATGGACTGTGGAGAAGAATTTCCAATGAACTTCTAGTTTTTTCACTATAAACCATTAAGTGCAGATTAACAGAATTTCCAATGAACATCTAGTTTTTTCACTATAAACCATTTAGTGCAGATTAAAAACCATTAAGATGTTCAATTTTCTATTTGAAATCCCCACATAACACCAAAATTTTCTTTAGTCCATTCTGTAAGCTTCCTCTTGATGGCTGGGAGCTTCTTCAATCATCAAAATCTAAAAGCAAACCCACCCTCCTACATGAGACTCCTTCCACCATTCTTCTATCATTTTGATGAACCCTGGTGCATCCACACATTATTTCTTAAATCTGAATGGACAAAGACCCCAAGAAGACTCATCCATCTCAAACAAAATCGGCATATGGTCCACACAGGCTTAGGAAATGCCCCTTGATGAGATGCTAGGCAGTGTACTCAATGCACATTGAGTTTTAGCATTGAAATTTGTTTCATTTCTAAAGTAAATAAAATGCAAAATAATTCTTTAATAGAGAGAGAATGTGAGAGAGGGAGTACATACTCTGTTCAACGCCCAGACAGTATCAATAGCATGGATGGTTAAGAGAAAACGTGAAGTGGAAAATAGCTTTGGAATTCTAAATCATAACAACAAAAAGGAACACAAAATGGCTGAGTTCTAATCTGTACTCAAATACATGACACCATGTAATTAAAACAGGTCCACAGTCTATATTCAGTTGCACTGAAACTAACATGACCTCAAACATTTAGGCTGCTTTTGGGTGTGCAACTGAATTGAAAATGAACATTCAGTTCAATCGAGAGGAATGACCAAATGCTAATGACATTTCCTAGCATTCATAACGAGGAAGCTTCCCTCAAATCACAGTCACATACATTCACTTCAAGTCCAATTTGAAAGTACTACAATTGCGTTGGATCCCAAATCCCTCAACATGAGTGCCAACGACCTGTTTGCTTTCGCTGAAATAAGTGTCTTTGGCATTTATAATTCCCAAAATTGCTTAAACAACCACTACACATGTTTGGTTATGGGCTACATATTATTAAAAACAATTGCATTAGAGCCCAATCCCTCAATATGAGTTGTAAGGAAATTAATTACAATTTGTTCATTTTCATTTTATTTAGACAACAACTGTGATTTGATCCAATATTGCATCCAAACGTGGCCCTAGAAATTCAAAAGTATCACAATTCAATGAGAAGGATACGGAGTATTTTAACCTTCATTCTCCTACCTGCACAAAAACCAAGGGTGCATGTTTATAATAGCTACCTCATGTCCATACATACAGATATGCATAAAGAGAAGAAATTGAATGTCTATTGAGGCATTGAATGTCTATGCGTGCATATCATGTACCATGGTATGTGTATGATTAGCCAAATCATGTGTCCCATGGGCTCCAAATTGATAGGTCACTAACCAAAACTGGCATTGATCTCACTATCCAAACCACCTGATAAATGGAACTTGCTCTCATTGAATGTGAGCTGATGCTGGTTTTTGTGTTTTAGCATCAGTTAATACTCAATCAAGGGTTACGAATAGGATCATTAAAACTAGATGAATTTTTATCTATGGCCCATTCACGAGTGAACCTGCTGAATGAACGATTCGGATGTTGTCTATGAACACCATAGGGCAGCAATCACATCGCGGACACCATCCCATGCCTAGAAAGTCACAGGATTAGCTGCCATACATAATATATGCATACATGGAATACTAGGCAGTGAAATCCTTGAACCACAAGCAAATTCAAACTCAAACATTAAAAAAATTAAAAATTAAAAAAAAAAAAAAAGAAGAAGAAGAAGAAGAAGAAGGAAGAAGAAGAGGAGGAATGCTACTATGCTGTTTGCAGATTTCCATGAAGAGCCGATTAGACGGTAATCAGGACCGCTTCACTGTGATTGGCCATGGCCCATAAATCAAGAGGATCAGAGGGCTGCAAATGGACCATGAACACAAGGTGGCTCGACCTTCAACAGGCAAAGTCCACACCGATGGAATGCTTAGGATCATCCAATCACTACGTTTTTGCGATATGGCCCACCAGATCAACAGCCCGGGTCCCCATACACGTGTCTGGTGGGGCTCGCATTTCATCGAATTTCCGTAAAGAGAGCTAAGATCAGAAATTCATCAACGGATAAACAAAACAACACAGAAAAGATAAGAAAAATACCACGCAATCTACAAAGAAGAACTGAAACCCTAGAAAAAATTCAAATACACGGAAAAGAAAACCCTTGAAAAGAGAAACCGGGAAATACGAGAGAGAGACTATCGTGTGAGTCAACCACTGTTTACTAAATCGAGTCCTCCCGCACTCCAAAATCTACATGGCATGTGGACCCTAGTCCAGATGGCAGGGTCTCTGAGGGACCACCGTGATGTATTGATTTCATCCACACCGCCCATCCATTTTTCAACACAAAAATGCGGTAATTCCAAGGCTCAAGTGAACCACACCACAGGAAGCAAGGTTGATAATGACACCCACCATCGAAACCTTCCTATGATCCACCGTGATAGTTAATTGCCATCCAATCTGTTCATAAGGTCACATAGACCTGGATGAATGGGAAACACAAATATCAGTCTTATCTAAAGCTTTTGTGGCCTCAAAAGGTTTTCAAATCCCTACTGTGTGGTCTACTATTGGTCTTGTATCTTTTTTTTTTTTTTTTTTCAAAAATTGAAGCATATGAATATTTAATGTCGCCCACCGTTGAAACCTTCCCCGAACCCAGGGCGAGCCAAGATTTTCTTCCAGGGGTCAAGGCGCAAACATGAAGCAACAGTCAAAAAAAAAAAAAAAAAAGAAAAAAAAAAAAAAATTGTTTCTTTTTATGCTTTGACAAAGCAGATATATAAACCAACAAAAAAGTGTGAGAGAGAGATATTGATGGGAAATAAAACTTATTTAGTTAAGAGAAATAACTTTTGAGATTTTCTGAAAATCAAGATCAAATAAAATCTCTCGTTTGTGGGTGTTACCCGAATCATGTCGGGCTATCTTGATGTATTTTTTGTATATCTACACTGTCCATCTGTTTTTTCATATTATTTTAAGACTTGAGTGGATACACAAAATATCATCCATGTGAGCCACATGGTCCCCACTAAGCTGTTCTTGGGGTAACACCTAATTCGCTCCAACATTTAATACTGATTTGAGAGAAATTACATGAAAATTCATGTAGATACATCCAACCAAACTGGCCCTAATTTTGCACCATCACTATGATGGCCATCTATCAAACCTTTGGAAACATTTGCCATCCATACGAGGGAGTAGGGATCACCAAATGCTCAGCCCTAATTGATACATCACCGTTCCACATATGGACGTCGGTGATTTTGGTCTCCTGTTCAGGTTATTTGGGAGGGTAAATCAGTGATGATTAGTGCATTCGGTAGGAGTGTATTGGATCTAAATTAGAATCCAGTTCACATTAAATACACTGTTAAGGCCCCTTTCGTCAATTTAATCTGAATTAGAATCTAGTTCACATTAAATTCACTATTAAGGCCCCTTTTTTGAAATCACAGTAAAACCACACGAATCCATTTCACGTGTTCACAAGTCATAGTCATCTCTCTCTCTCTCTCTCTCTCTCTCTCTCTCTCTCTCTCTCTCAAATTCAGGCAGACAAACACAATTTCTCTCTCTCTCTCTCTCTCTCTCTCTCTCTCTCTCTCTCTCTCTCTCTCTCTCTCTCTCTCTCTCTCTCAAATTCAGGCAGACAAACACAATTTAGTAATCATGTCTCACTCTCTCTCAAATACAAGCTGTCAAACAACTTGATAATTCTGATTACAAGCTGCCAAACACAACTAATGATTCGAATTCACATGGATTCTTTGGTATTTGCCCATGCACATCAAATACAAAGCTGTCAATTCGACCCCTGATCAAGTTAGACCAACCCTACACAACTCCCTTGCCACGGTATCATTGTAGCGAGCTACCGGTGGAACAAGAGGACAGTCAAAAAAAGATGGTAGGACTGTTTAAGGTGCAATAGATGGTTACAGGTTTATACAACCAAATTTGGCTGGGCCGGAGTTTACTAACCAGGATCATCCTTTAATACTCAGGCAAAGTATATTGGTTGGCATGCAGGTACAGAGAAATTTCAGTCACTTTGATTTTATTTTTTCTTTTTCTTTTTTCTCTTTCATAATCATCTTGTTACCCACATGTGGAAGCGTTACAATTATTTCATCCAAGAGATTTTTGGTGCATCCATCAAAAGTGGGCCGCACAATTCAGTGGTTGGGGCCACAGCACCATTGGACCCACCTGTGCAAAATGAGAGCCCAAACAGTACAGTACGAACTTTCCCCATGAGCATTCAACAATTAAAATGTAACATTCCCAGCCTTTTATCACAAGAGGATCAATAAAACCCACCACATTGATCCCAATTGCCCAGGCTGCAAGCCTTCCGCTGCCATACAGCATATCACCAACCTTAGATACAGCCATCCTAACTGTTTGATTGGTGTAGCATCAAATGGACAGATAAAATTCGAGGGAAAAAAAAAACTGGTAAAATGTCTGAATCCTATAAACTAATGTTCTTTAATCAAAGCTAAAGATTCATCTGATCAATCTGATTGTGAGGCCATGCCCCATTTAAAGTGGATCAATGATGTGAATGGGTTGGGTTGAGGTACTTGCATGCTATCTGTACAATAGTCATATGAGTAGTGTTCGCATTGTCGACGAAAAGTCGATATTATCGCCGATAATATCGGTGTCGCCGGAGTTGCGACACCGAAACACCCTTTTTTCGTTTCTCTTCCTGTTATCGGCGATTTTTCGGCGATTTTATCGACTTATCGTGGAAAATACAGTTGTCCACAAGAAATCGTTGTAGCTACCTACCCTTCATGGAATTATTGTAGCCAACAACCCCTCTTCGACGATAAAAGGGGCGATAATATCGGGGTACTGCGTAAATACGCAAAAAAAAAAAGTCAAAAAAAGGGGGGTAAAGGGGGAACTTGTGGATTCGATACCCGTAGAAGAGAATCATCGATCGGAAGTGGCAGTGGGCCAATCACAGAAGAGAATCGCTGATCAGAACTCTCGGTCTGCCGTGTGCGAAAAATTCTCTGCTTTCCCTTTTTTCTTCGAATAAGCTAAAAATTAGAGATGTTGAGAGATTTTTTTTGGGAAATTAGGGTTTTCGGAATGAGAGATTTGGGGAGGAAGTTTTGGAATTTAGGGTTTTGAGGGTTCCCCTTCCGGAACCCTTTTGCGTTTCGAAAATGGCCTCTCTAGGGCCTTCTTTGTGAAATCGGATTGCGTCCTGAGTTACTCAGTACGATAACAGTGTACTGAGTAAAGTCCGTTGGGCCCACTGTGAATGTATGTGATTTATCCACGCCGTCCATCCGTTTTTCCAGCCCATTTTAGGTGTTGAACCTAAACTTGAAGCATATCCAAAGCTCAAGTGGACCATGCCACAGGAAACAGTGGGAATAATGATTTCCACCGTTGAAACTTCTCAGGGCCCACAGTGATGTTAATTTGTCATCCAAACTGTTCATAAGATCACACAGACATGGATGAAAGGAAGACACAAATATCATCTTAATCTAAAACTTCTGTGGCCCCTAAGAATTTTTCAATGGTACACGTTCAGTTCACACTTTTACTATGGTGTGGTCCACTTGAGATTTTGATGTGCTTCATTTTTTTGTTTCAAGCTTAAAAGTATCTGTTGAGATGGATGGACGGAGTGGATAAAATAAGTAAACCATGATGGGCCCAATAGAGTTTACTCAGTACCCAATCCGCATCCCTTACATGGAGAAAGATTAGGTGAGACCCCGGCCGCACGTAAGACGGTGGGACCCTTGCAGTGGGGTTACAGTGGGCCCACCTTGATGTATGTATTATGTATCTATAACGTTCATCCGTTTTTCCATATCATTTTAGTGTATTATCCCAAAAATGAATCAGATCCAATTATCCGGTGGACCATACCATAATAAATAGTGGTGGTTGACCATCTTACCATTAAAAGCCTCTTAGGGCGCACATGAATATTTCCATAGTGTTTATTTATAGTTGATAAGGTCACATAAGCCTGAATTAAGGGGAAAAAACAAATATTAGCTTGATCTAAAACTTTCGTGTCCCATTAATGGTCAAATAACCACTGTTTCTTATGGTATGGTCCACCGGATAGTTGGATCTGCTTCATTTTTGACATAAGGCCCTAAAATGATCTAAAAAATAGATGGACAGTGTGGATACAAAATATATACATCAGGGTGGTCCCCACAGTAGTCCCACAGTAAAGGCCGGACCTTGTTGCGTTAGGTCGGGGTTACGTGGTGTCGCGAACACTAGCCAGCAAGCGGGGTCAAAGCTCAGTGGGTCCCACCATGATGTATTTGTTTTATCCACGTAGTTCATCCATTTTTACAGATCATTTTAAGGCATAATGCAAAAAATTATACAGATACGAAGCTCAAGTAGACCACACCATAGGAAACTATGGGGATTGAACATTCACTGTAGGAAAATTTTTGGGGCCACGAAAGTTTTGGATCAAGCTGATGTTTTTGTTTTCCATTCATCCAGTTCTTTGTGATCTTATGAACAGGTTGGATGACAAATAAACATCATTGTGGGCCCCGGGAAGGTTTCAACAGTGGACATCATTCTACTTGATGTTTCCTGTGGTGTGGCCCACTTGAGCTTTGTATGTACCTCATTTTTTGCCTCATCCCTTAAAAATGATTTGTGCAAATGGATGGATGGCGTGGATGAAATAAATACATTATGGTGGGACCTACGAGCTTTGACACAAGCTTGCTTGCCGGTGTTCCGTGACTAGCCAACTCACGTCTCACCTAATCCACTCTTTTATGCAAGGATGCTTACGTGGGGCCCACGATGATTTTTGGAGAAATCCACACCATCATCCGTTTTCCAAGCTTATTTTAGGACCTTATACCAAAAACGAGGTAGATCCAAATCTCAAGTGGACCAAAAATGAGAGGGATCTAAATCTCATTGAATCCCTACTCTTTCCTCTCTCATGTCGCCCAGTTTGAAATTCTCCTATTTTTTGATTGCATGTCCTGAAATCCCTACTGTTTTGGTTGCTATTGGAGTGATTTTTTACGCAACGCATGTTTTTTGGGCCTCATTAAATGAAAATTTATTATTTAATGCATTCTTTTTGTAATATTTTTATTCCTGAATATGCAAATATGTATATTTAGGCATTTCCTGAAGTTTCACTGAAAAATTCTACAATTTTCCTCATGTTTCTCCATTTTTCCCCACATTTTCAGTTATCAGCGATAACGATATTATATCTTTATCTCCGGCCAGCGAAACTTGTAGCGATACCCACAATGCGAACACTGCATATGACCAGCCTATTAAACAACTCCTCTCCATTTAAATGCCATCCAGAACACTGCTAACAGCAACAAAGATATGGGCCGCCAGAGTTTCATCAGATGTGCAGATTACAGTACGGGTTGTGCCGATTTCTATCAAAGCCTTGTTGGGTTCCTCGATGCGCACAAGACGAGCACCATCCATGACACTGCCATCGTTATCTAGCAACCCATTTATACCCTTTTCTTGTAAGGCCAGCAATAAGAGATTTGGATTGACGGTGCCCCAATGCAGTAGCTGAGGTTGTGAAAGGTCAGCCGTTTCCTTTGCAGAGACCAACAAATGCCTGCCATGGCTTACAACAAGCTCCCCTTTTAACCTTGCAACAGCTATATTTTCCTGTCTCGTTCTTCTAGGCTGGAGCTGAAATGCCAAGTCTGTCGCCAGGTCAGCTTCATAATCGTCCCTCAAGCTAGGTACGCGTAGTGTGTTATTAACAGAGTAGTACAAGAACTGGGTTGAGTTTGTGTTTGCAGTATGGAGCTGCATTCTCAGTTCTTCAGGAAACTGTCACTAGCAAGAACAGAGTCTCTGAGAATATTCCATAAAAGCTGAGATTGCTGTCAATGCTAAGAAATAGATTGGAGTGAGTAGTTCGAGATAATTACCAAAACCACCTTCGGACTCAAAATCTCCAGCAGTGGCTGAACTTTTTGCATCCTGCAAACATGACACCGCAGAGGCTTTATTTTACAAATTGTGGGTTAAGCAACCCCAGCAATTTGTCAAGTCACTTTATTGATAATAATAATAATAAAAAAAAAAAGCTCATGAAAATAGCTTAAAGTTGCAACTTGCATGTAGTTCCTACGCTACACGTTATGTAACTTGCACTACAATTTATTTTTCACTCAAACGTTAAAAACAATTAATGTTTTCAATGAGTTGTTACATTTGTCTATTTTCACTAAAAGTTAATGTTTTCAATGATTTAAGTGAAATAATATTAGTAACAACGTCAAATCAGTTCCCTTGCTAGTTCTTTATCTTTATGCTTATTTTTCCTATTTGCTGCATTTCATGATATTTGGTGCAACCAAATGCATCCTTAAAAATCTAGAAGTAGGATGTGGCTTACGCTACACACTATGTAACTTACACCTCATGTTGCAAATGAGTAAACATTACACTACACGCTATTCACTATTTAAAACATCGATCATCATCTTGAAACATCTACTTGGTAGGCCCCACCATGGTCTTCTTATGATTCCAAAGCAGCACTTTGGTTTAATGACGTTAACCATCTGATGTATGATTGTAACAAAAAAGGACAGTTTCCACGCTCAAAGGGTTAGGATCATGTGATGGGCATGACTTTTACATCATGGCCGACCCCTAGTCGTATAGAATGAATGAACTAGATCCATTATCGATTGTCCTATTTGTCAATCTAAAGCTTCAGGGCCACTGCTAACATGATCATGAAGTTGGATACACAAGCATCTGCACTAACATACACACACTACGTAGGTATGAAAAATTACATAACTCAATCAGAGGATACGTACAACATCTGCCTTGGCAGTGTACAAGTGGGGCCCATGGCTCAAGGAGCCATATAGTTGATACAATGAGACCCAGCCTTAAAAATCCCCCTGATGGAAGAATTCTAACCCTTCAGTTGATGGCCAAAGAATAGACACTTGGGAAGGAAACAAACAATGATCTACATTCAATACAAAAATGGCCAAAGATTGGATGGCTATGATATTCTAATCTAGGAGATCTTAGACAGACCTTTGAAGATCTATGTAATCTAGGAGAACCTTAGACAGACCTTGAAGATCTATACATATCGGAGACAATTAAATCGACAGTGCAGATCACTATTCCACGGAGCTAGAACTATTACAAACAAAAAGCTCAAGGATACTGCGCATTTCATCAGCTTAGATAACAAGTCAGTTTCAGAGGTTATGCCCATTACCAAGTAAATAAGCAATCCTTACTTTATTCCAGGGAGAAATGAACATTGAAGAACCTTCATTGCCACCGGTGCGTATGGTAAGAGAGCTACATCAGGATCAACTCCTTGCTGCAGTCATACACCCATCATTCCATTAAGTGAAGGCACCTCAATCACATCATATGGGAACTTGCAGTTTACGTAAGAAAGATCTAATCATGCATGCAAAAAATGCTACGTAGTTGCAGAAAGATCTAATCATGCACGCAAAAAACACTATGTGGTTGCAATAAATAGTAAAACAGAAGCATACTTCCAGAATGAGCAAACAGTTCTGGTCCCCACACCAGCGCCGAAGCAAGTGAACAACAGGACCAAGCCGCAGGCTCCAGTGAGGAGAAAATACTATACAAGGCTCTTGCCATGTCATCCTGTGCATGGAAAAAACAATTCATTTGAGGCAGAAGATAGAAGCAAAGGACTTATCATGCAGGTACAAGCAAGGTTTGAAATAGTCCAAAACCGATACATATCAGTTTGGGTGCCCAATGATACGGATAAGTCACACCTAAGGACCTCCCAATTTCACTTGTTATAACCTAACATTTGAGGGAGATGTGATTAGAAATGTTTACTTACATATTTTAAAACATTTTATGGGACTTTGGGACTTTTCTACTTTAAAAAATGGATGTATCATCAGACATATCAGGTACCGATCATGGACAATATGATACCTGATTTGCCGATTTTTTAACCCTTGGATATGAGTTGGCATCTACTCCCAATATCTAGTCTAGCCTTTCTATGTCAAAATTTAAACTTCCACCTAGAGTTATACGCAAATAAAAGACAATCAAAGCCTTTGAATCAACACCATCAGTTGAAATTTTCACAAGTTGTGAAAAATTAGATAGGATCAGCAAAAACAATAATGATGGAAGAACAGCATGAAAATTCGTAAGTGTGTATGATTCTCAATAACTAATAATAAACATGCCATTGAAAGGACCAAAGGAAAATGTTTCTTGTAGATAAACATTGAAAGACAAAAGGAAAAGAAAAAATTAAATAAAAAATCAAAGGCACATTCGTTTCTTCACAGTTATCATTGTCAAAAGGTTTCAAATAATGCATCTACTCAAACTTTGTAACTCAAAACAATAAGGCTTGAACAAGAAGACTTTCTTTCTTATCGTCTCTTAAACCAATCATGATCAAGCACTACAACATGCATGTTTGTGAAAGTCACTAAATAGGGAGTGACAAGAGGTGCTGAGAGTTTGAGACAGGCATGACAGTCAACTCGGGGAATCACATTCGACTCTTTCCCAGAACTTGAATTCCTTTCTTTGCTTTAGTAAAATTTCAATCATTTATCGAATAACAGAATGTCTGTTCTAGAGATCATTTAACATTGAATAGAAAAGGGAAGGCCTTACAATAAATTTGATGAATGAATTGCAGGAAGCACATGAATCCTTTTCCCTTTTATGAGCTCTACATGGCCAAACAATGCCTCACCGGAGTACAGCTGCAAAACCAATCCACAGAGAATGGTTCCTTTTGGAGCAGTAATACCAAATATATAATTTGAACAGATGCTGGTATCCAACTGGTTGTACCACTAATTTACCGTCAAACCAGCAAATAATTTTCATCTTATCATGTTTGAGAAACATCTAACCTATCCAAAAGGTTGGCCTGCCATGATGATCACCTTATGCAAAAATCAGCTTGAACCACCCATCAGTTGGGCTACACCTGTTTTTCTTATTATATCAGTCGTTATCCATTGTTTTCTATGGTGTGGTCCACCTGATGAGTGCATTGGTTGATTTTTGAACCAGGCAATCCTCATGATGGGCCAACATATCAAAAGGGTTGGATTCCACAAAAACACAAATGGTTGGAACTTATTGACTAGTTGCACCACAACTTACCATCCAACCAGGGGGCAGGGGCATACGAGCATTTCTCTATAATTTGCAAGAATTTGGAAAAGAAAACTGAAGAAAGCATACCTTTTCTTGCCGTTCCTTGCATAGCCATTCTGGTATAATATTTGTGAATGCCAAAGTCTCTTCTGCTGTGGTGGAGATTATAAAAATGGGAACCTACAATACAAATGAATAACATTTATGTAACAATTGGACCAAAAAAGTCAAATCATGAAACATGATTCAGTTTCAAAACTTCTAGAAGTCATGAACTCCATGGAATTTGCTACATTCGGCAGATTTAACCTCAAATTTGGTAATATCTCATAGACTTGGTTGAGTTATGAGAGCTCAAAACAAATATCACAGCATCAGTTTTCATTTTGAGATTAGTGATGACCATTTTTGCATGGGTGAGTAGATAACAGATCAAAAGAGGATGGTTAATTTGCAGCAGAATCTCAAATTGATGCACTGGCAGTTCACATCAGTGTCTACATGTTGCAAACAGCAAGCCAAAAAATACCTTCAGATTTAAACATTCTAGGGATAGTGATATCTGCTCCAAAAGCTGGAGTACAATGCCAAGCCGACCTATCGGTATTAGAACAGAACCTCCACCTTTGACAGTATTCACAACGCAAGAACATATGAAAGAAATCTTTTCCATCTCCTCAGAGCTCTCATCAGTTATAGCTAAGGATTTCATGAACTCTTCACTGTAATTACAGCTCTCCCTGCAAGACATTGATCGAAGTATCTTGGCTTAAGTTAAAAAAGAAAATCCCTATCTATGAAACATGAATTATATGATCCTCTACCAAGAATGTGCACAATATACTCTTCTTTTTGTTGGTAATAAGCATAATATACTCAGGTTTTAAGTTCGTATAAGTGAGGCCAAGGGTTGAGTGATCTAGACAATCAGTTTGATGCAACTAAACATACATGGAATATACTCCAACATTCCAGGATCTAAAGATTCTAGCCACCATTCTTTGGGCACTTTTAGGCTGAATATGGACCATTGCTACATTTCTCTTTTAAACCTTTGTAGAAGTAAATTGGAAATAGTTCATTCTCATATTAAGGATAAGCATATTCAAGCTTGAGGCGGTTGAGCCTTGTTAGGAGAGATGTAAGCCTTGAGGCATACTAAGCGGTACGCCTCAAAAGAAAATTCCAAAAATAAAAAATAAAAACAGAAAATTGTAGGTCCAACAATGTTTTAATTTGAATGTAAGGAAGTTAAGGAACAACATGTTCATGGGATGAATGTAGCTGAAATGAGGATGTTGAGATGTGTAGACATACTCGAATGGGATCATGATCCACATGGGATCATGATCCACATGGGACCATGAGTCTGTTATTCTTTTCCTGTTTTACCCTTTATGCTAAGGATAGTTTATGAAATTTGTAATCATGTTAATATAAAGGGGAAAGGCTTGGACATCCAACCCTAACCTTGTCTTTCTTTCCCCTATGTTCTTTTTCTCTCTGACAATGTATTAGAGAAAGAAAGATCCTAGGGTCTCTACCCTTCCTGTCCTTCTTCCTCTTTCTGTTTTTTTTTTCCTTCTCTTTTTTTTTTTCTTTTTTTTTTTCTTGTTCTCTCGGTTGGAGAGTCTTGATGATTTAATCACCAATTGTCTGACTTTTGTGGAGGGATCTTACGGCTGTTTGGATTTTTTGTCTTGAAAGATTGCAAGTGGTGCCTTGTTTATGACTTGGAATTGAAGGATTTGCTGGAAATTCAGATTCGACCAAGGTTTTTGAGTTGTTTCTTTTAGATTTCGAAAATTTTGGTTTGCAGCTATCAGAATTTACTGAAAATTCAGATTCTGCCAAAGTCTTGGAATTGCTTCTTCCAGATTTCAAGAAATTGTTTTCCAGCAGCAGTCAAGTATTTAAAGTGGAAGGGTTAATAACTGGGTTTAAAGTGGAAGGAACGGCCATTCCTATCTCGCATATTCAATTTACGGATGATACGCTTTTGTTGTGTGATGTTGATTCAGAGAAAGTTAGTAACATGAGAACAATCATTCGATGCTTCGAAGTTGTGTCAGGCCTTAGGGTGAACTTAGAGAAAAGCAAGATGTATAGGGTGAATATGGAGGAAGAAGAAACTCGTCAGTTAGCCGAATGCTTTGGTTGCGGGGTGGGTGCTCTCCTGACCTTTTTGTGGGTCTTCCCCTTTGTATTGGAAAACCCCCCAAAGAGTATGTGGGATAAGGTCATTGATAGATTCAAGAAATATTTATGAAGATGGAAATGCAGATATCTATCCCTAGGAGGGTGTATCTCTTATTAAAGCTGCTCTATCGAATCTCCCTCTTTACTTTATGTCAATTTCAAGTGTCCGTCATCAGTTTTGGATAGATTGGAAAAGTTGAGGCATGATTTCGTATGGCATGGGATGGAAGATAAGAAGAAGTTTCACTTGGTGGATTGGAAGGAAGCATGCAAGCATTATCAAGATGGTGGGGCCAACATCAAAGAGCTTAAAAATATGAACAGGGCTTTACTAGATAAGTGGATATGGAGGCTCAGGACTGAAAATGATGCTTTATAGAACAAGATTATCAAAAACAAGTATGGGTGCGTGGATGGAGGTTGGTGGACTAGAAACTCGACATTGTATAGATGTTCAGCTCTTTGGAAGGGTGTGTTATCCATAAAGCAGGAAGTGGTTAAAGGAGTTGGGTTCTTGGTGGGAAATGGTGAGAGAACACATTTTTGGAAAGATATTTGGGTAGGAAATGCTCCTTTAAAAGAAGAGTTCCCGTTAATCTATCGTCTAGCCCCAAACCCCTTGGTAATGGTGGTCAATTGTTTCTCGTTGGTGGGGAGTGAGGTAGTGCGGGAACCGCCTTGCGGAAGAAATCTTAGGGCTGAGGAGGTTGAGGAATTTGTGGCCCTGCTAAACTACATTCATCTTTATCGTCCAGATTCGGCCTCTGTAGTCAGCTTATTTTGGAGATTCAATAAGTTTTGTGAATTCTTGGTGAAATCTTTTTACAAGCTCCTGACAAAAGAGCCTTCTTCTAGGGAAGAGACAACAATGGGTCATGTATGGAAATACCAAGTCCCTCCCAAGATTACATCCTTTGGTTGGTTGGTTAGCAAGGGAAAGGTTCTTACGGGTGACAACCTTCGCAAAAGAGGAATGATATTGCCGAATGTTTGCCTTTGCGGTATGGGTAATGAAGTAATGGTGGATCATTCGTTCCTTCATTGTAGGTTTACGTATAGTATCTGGACAGACATTATGTCGCGCTTTGATGGGAGTGGGTTTTCCCTTCTTTAGCAGGTGACCTTCTAAAAGCTTGACACGGAGTCAAAATTCCCAACAATAGGACCGACATGTGGAGATTGGCAGTTTGGTGGACTGTTTGGGAAGAAAGGAATGATAGATGTTTCAGAAGCAAGAGTTGGGCAACAGAGTTTTTAGCTCCAAGGGCGAGAAAGTTGGTAGTAGAGTGGGCCTCTAATGTAGACAAATTAAAGGGTTGTAATTTTCTTTTTCTTGGTGTTTAGTTGTCTCACTACCTCAGCAAGTCAAGCCTCTTGTCCCTTTTTGCTCTTTTTACTAAAATTGGTTACCTTTAAAAAAAAAAAAAAAAAGCAACAGACCAACAGTCAAGTATTTGGGACTTTTCTTCTAAGATCTATTTAGAATATTTCAGGATTTAGCCACAAGATCCCCCTTTCTTTGGTGATTTGGAGGTTTTTTTCCTCTCTCTAACATGGTATCAGAGCACGAGATGAATGAGCGGCAAGACGAGAAGGATCAAAATAGAAAAGAATGTATCTAGGGAACTTATGAGTAGCACCAGCAGGTAATAAGATTGAGGGAAAGTAGACTTAGATGGATTAGTCATGTGCAATAGAGACCAACAATTGCACCGGTTAGGAGTGAGTTGGTACAAGTTGAAGGCTCTAAAAGGATGAGGGGAGGGCTCAAAAGACTATAGGTAGAGGTAGTAAGAAAAGACTTGATGGCTTATGGTCTATTTGAAGCAGTGCTTTAAATAGCTATTCTATGCAGCGTGTAGCTTACGCTACGTAGCGTAGCTTAGCCTTAACGATACGTAGCTCATGAAAATAGCTTAAGTCATATGTAGCCTACGCTGCATGATAATTTGCATACGCTACACGCTACGTGCCTCACATTACAAGTTATTTTTCATCAACATTAAAATCAAATAATATTTTTGATGATTTGTTACATTTTTCTATTTTCAATATTTATAATATAAGTAGTAGTATTAAATTAGTTTTGTTGCTCTTTCTTTACATTTATACTTAATGATTACCCTTTTCTATTACTTTTTGTGTTTGGTTGCACCAAATGTTATGAAAATTTGTTAAATTTCATTATTAATCAGTCTAATTTAGTGAATATCATGGAATTAGTGCAACCAAGAACAACCTTAATTAAAAAATCTTGAAGTAACGTATAGCTTACACTACGCGCTATGTAGCTTACACCTCACGCTTTAGAGGGGTGAATGCTGTGCTATACGTTATTCGCTATTTAAAACACTGATCTAAAGTTATGGCCCTTGGGCTTTGATGGAGTGGAATGGTGGAAAAGGATTCACGAAGCTGATCCCAATTAGTTCGGATAAGGCTTAGATGATGATGATGATGATGACGACGACGATGTGCACAAATTCTGAGTGCTTGCATCAACCATCACGCTTTGTCAAAGCAAATATTTTTTTTCTTTCTTTTTAACCCATTAATGCAACCAAAGCAATAGAAAGAAGGAACTAAGAAGGGGTGGAGGAGGAGGAGGAGGAGGAGATATAAGGGAGAAGAGTTTGATTCACTCGCCAGGGAAAGAGCTCTGGTCAAGGAGAGATTGTTGACCATAGTTATTCATGGGAGATGGGTATGGTAGATAGATGGTTACCATGGAGAGAGAAGAGGAAGAGACCCTAACTGAGACCTGCAGTCTGCAGGTCACTTGAAACCAGTGTTCGCATTGTCGGTATCGCTACAAGTTTCACTGGCCAGAGATAAAGATATAATATCGTTATCGTCGATAATATCGTCGATAACCGGAAATGTGAGGAAAAAGGGGGAAACATGATGAAAATTGTGGAATTTTTCAGTGAAACTTCAGGAAATGCCTAAATACACATATTTGCATATTCAGAATAAAAAAACTGCAAAAAGAATGCATTAAATGGGCTGTTTGGAAGTTTTAATGGTATGGCACTTAATCACACTGTTTCTAGTGGTATGATCCACTTGAAATTTAGATCTGTATAATTTTTGAAGCCACTTCCTAAAATGGGCTGTAGAAAAGGATGGACGGAGTGGATATACAAAATATCATCCATGTGGGCCATACCGTAGGGGTAACACGCACTAAGCTGTTCCCGGGGTAACACTGGAAGCGGATCGGCTGGTGCACCCACCAGCTAGCAGTGACGTCATCAAATTCCGTGGGTCCCACCATGAGGTACTTGTTATATCCAAACCGTCCTTCCATGTTATGGGATCATTCTAAGTCTTGACCCAAAAAATCAGACATATCTAAGGATCCAGTGGACCACACTGCAGAAAGCAGTGGGAGATTTAACGTATACCATTGAAACATTTTTGGAGGTCCCAAAAGTTTTGGATCAGTCTGATATTTATTTTTACCCTTCATCCAGGTCCGTGTGACCTTATGAACAGTTTAGATGACAAATAAACATCATGGTGGACCTGGGTATGTTTTAACGGTGAGAATCATTGTCCCCACTATCTTTATTGATGTGGTCCACTTGAGTTTTGGATATGACACATTTTAGGTATCATGCACTAAAATGATCTCTCTAAATGGATGGACGGTTTGGATGTACTAAATACATCATTGTGGGGTCCACAGAGCCTTAATCTTCTTTGAACCGTTTGTACAAACACGGTGCTCGAGGACTGCGCACTCACTCTGCGTCCGCCACGTCCCTATGGAAACGTAGGGGTGGGGTGAGCGGATTAGGTGCGACCCGGACTCACGCAAGACGGTGCGGCCCTTACGTACGTTCACCATGGGGCCCACATTGATGTATATATTATGTATCCACACCGTCCAACTGTTTATACACATAATTTTATGGCATTAAACCAAATATCATGCAGATCCAAATCTCAAGTGGACCATACCACTAGAAACAGTGTGATTGAGTGCCCCACCATAAAAAAATCCAATGAGCCCATTGTAAGGTTTTGGTAATGTTTATTTTCAATCGAAGCTCTTGATAATGTCAATAAGGTCTTGATGAACAGAAAATATAAAGATCAGATTGATCCAAAACTTTTGTGGCCCACAAAACATTTTAAATAGCTATTCATCACTATTTCTAGTGGTATGGTCCACCTGAGATTTGGATCTTCGAAGGGTTTTGGATTACATCCTAAAATGATATGAAAAAATAGATAGACGGCGTAGATATATAAAAACTACATCAATATGGGCCCCACACGGTTAGGGTAACACCCACTAAGCTGTTCCAGGGGTCACGTCGTCCGCACGCTACTCGTGCGGAGTAAACTCTGTGGGGCCCACCGTGATTTACTTATTTTATCCACTCCGTCCATCCACCTTAACAGATAATTTTAGATATGGTGCAAAAAAATGAAGCATATAAAAATCTAAAGTGGACCACACCACTGGAAAAGTGTTAACTGAATGTCTACCATTGAAAAATTCGCGGGGGACACAGAAGAGTTTTCCATTCATCCGTGTCCATGTGATCTTTTGAACAGGTTGGATGACAAATAAACATCACTGTGGGGCCTGGGAAGGTTTCAACGGTGGAAATCATTATTCCCACTGTTTCCTGTGGCATGGTCCACTTGAGATTTGAGATGCTTAAATTTTGGGCTCAACCACTAAAATGAGATGGAAAAACGTATGGACGGAATAGATAAAGCACATACATTCTAGGTGGGCCCAACAGAGTTTACTCTGCACGATAAGAGCGTGCGGAGTAACACCGCACGGAACACTGTTTCAACAAAAAGGGTTCGACCGCCCTTCTCTTCGCTGTAGACGAAAGGGTTCCGCGAAAGAAGGGGAGATTCGTGAAATCCCTAAAATTCCTCCTAAATCCCCCCAATTTCGTCGGAAATTCCCTGTTCCTTCGCTGATTATGTACGGTGGACGGATCAATTGCGAAAAAGGAAGTAAAAAGTGGTGATTGTCGAGCACTTACAGCGCACGGAAGCTTGGATTGGCCCACTGCAACGTTCGATGAGCGATCCTCCTTCAAGGTATGGAAATCCCTAATTTTCTCCTCTTTTCTGTCGATTTTTTTGGGTATTTTCGCAATCCCCCCATTATCGGCCCTTTTATCGACAATAGGGGGTTGTTGGCTACAGAAGTCCCGTGGAGGGTAGGTGGCTACAGCGACATTCCTTACGGTGTCAGAGATTTTCGGCAGATATCAACAATATCGCCTAATTATCGGCGATATTTGGAAGAGAAACGAATAACTGGGGTTTCGTTGTCGCAAGTCCGGCGACACCAATAATATCGGCGATATTGTCGATATTTCGTCGACAATGCAAACACTGCTTGAAACTATCCTAGTTGAATGGTTCAACAATTAGACTGGAAAACCCGAATAACCATGGTGGTTCCTTACCAAAATGAGCACCCAACCCATCAAGAGTGCTGGTTCTAGTCCCAACTAGTCTGACCATCCAGTCCGGTCTAGGTATTGAAATATCGGATGGCAAAATAAGTTGCAGTGCATTGAGTTGCATTTGGACATAGACAGCCCAATCATTCAATCTGGACAACAAACAACATGTTAGGTCTAGACCATTCCTCAACAACCATGCAAAGATCATGTTACTCAAAATCAAATGAACATATGAACATATCCATTGAAATCCGTTGAAACATTGGACTTCCATTATATACCCAACCATTTTCCAAGCCGTTGATGGGATGGTCAGGGTCACTTGATCAGGGTGATTTTTAGAAATCAAAAGCAATCCAACCTGGGCCCCAAAATCGATGGC
This sequence comes from Liriodendron chinense, assembly GCA_003013855.2. Taxonomy (NCBI): domain Eukaryota; kingdom Viridiplantae; phylum Streptophyta; class Magnoliopsida; order Magnoliales; family Magnoliaceae; genus Liriodendron; species Liriodendron chinense. The sequence continues at coordinate 71,565 of PVNU02000333.1, forward strand.
TCAAATTGACAAGGGGACCTACTTTCTATTAACAATCTTGACCACTGGTTTAATAGGCCATTGATCATATAGTTGCAATAATTTGATCAATGTCACTTTTGCTCAATGGCCTTCAAAGAGAGGTCTGAATTGATTGGACATTTGGACTATCCACATGTCCAAATACAGCTCGATTCCCAACATGGGGGTGGCTAACATTGAAGTGTGACTAATAGTTTGGGTGTGTGTAGTAACCCCAAAAAAAAAAAAAAAAAAAGTCCAAATGCAGCTCATAGGCAGGCTGGCAAATGGGACCATAAAAGTCAACGCTCGTGGTGGGGTCAACCACTTATATCAAATGCCCATAGCCTACCCGACCTGCTGCCACTACTAAATCAAGAAGGGAACAAAATTGTCCAAAAGGAATATATATATATATATATATATATATATATATATATATATATAAAAAGAAACAATGTCTGTGTGTGTGTGTGGAATTAAGAGGCCAATTTTCACCCAAACGCATGAACCTAAAGCCACAGGGCTAAGGCTTATGCTTCAACTATATGAATTTTTAAGCCCCATGTAATTAAGCCTCAAGAACAGCGAGATCTTTTTCTTCTGCCTCACTCTGAGGCGCAGGACTCGACATGTGAAGTGCCACCCTTTAAAAACTAGTTGACAGTATATTTGAGCTTTCCATTTGTACAAGTGGCACCCAAGGTTCAGTGATCCAGATAGAGATTCTGGACACCAATCTTTGGCCTCTCTTTAGCTGAATGTGGAACATTGCTATAAAGTTAAGGATTCCCTATTGAGGAGATCTTTGGGGGTGCAAGTCATGTATGGTGGGCCCAACAAGCCAATGGTCTGGAATGGATGACCTGTACAAACTGAAACCATATCACACATATCCTCAGGTCAAGGATCATCTAGCTCCTCTCTAATAGAACTTTCATAAGGCAGCATGAAGGAGTGAAGGTTTCAAAATACCGATGGAGAACATACCTGTGGGCTGAGAAACTAGAAGCTTCTTCCTCCAATGTCGTGTTTTTCACACTGCCATCATTATTATTACAAAAGATGGTCTTTCCATGCAAGGATGAGAAATCAGAAAATATGACAATATCGTTCCCTTGAAGAGACTGAAAATCAAAAGCCATTGCATGAGCTGACTGAAATATGGAGCTTGAAAGGTATGTAACATTTCGCCTTGGACCATTTATTGTCCAATTAGAAGTCCCTATTTCTAAGCCTGAGCTGAATGCTTTTATGACGAAGGTGCCATTGTAGCAGGCTTCCTCAGCATATTTAAGAGTCTGGACTTTCTGAATGCAATCATTAACATCTGCTGCACTGAAAAAATTGAATATTAGATCCCCAAGTAACAGAGTTCATCATAGCAAAATGTAGTAGACCATAACATAATTTTTTTTTCCATAAAAAATCAATTATGCAGTTCCAGCCTCACTAGGAAATCTCTCACACAACAAGAGAATTCTTTTTTTTTTTTCCGTGCCTGTGTATGCCATATAAAATAAACCGAACTCTATAATACATTTAAGTAGACAGGGAAGAAATGAACAAGTTTCCTCCAAAGACAGAAAACAGTATGTAAATCATAAAGGAAGACTGGTGAATATTGCTTCTTTGTGTGTATTTTGATAGCGGACAACGGGTCAACGCACCAAAAGCGCCAGAGCTGTTGGGGGAGCACTTATTTATCCCTATATTCTGGCTCTACCAAGCAAACCCAGGCGAGTCCTCTCCGTGGGGCAACCCCCGAATTACACGATCCCACAATGGATCCCACCTCGTAGCCATCCTGCATCTCACAAACCCCACCTCGTGGGCCATCCACACCCCCAATGAGGAGATACGGTGTATCCTTAGAGTCACACCAAGATGCCCTTACATTATCCACCCACACTGGAGAGGAGACTTGATCCCTGGGCTACAGCTCTGATACCACTTCGATAGCGGAAAACCAGCCAACACACCAAAAGCTCTAGAGATTTTTTTTTTTTTTTTTTTTTTTTTTTTTTTTTTTTTTTTTTTTGGGGGGGGGGGGGGGGGGGGGGGGGGGGGGAGAGTGGGTGGGGATCCCTATATTCTGGCTCTCCCAAGCAAGTCCTCTCTGTGGGCAAACCCTGCGTCACACGGTCCAACAATGGGTCCCACCTCATGGCCATCTTGCATCTCACAGGCCCCACCTCGTGGGCCACCCCGCCCCCAACGTGGAGATAAGATGCATCCTTGGAGTCACACCAAGATGTCCCCACATCACATTTGCACGCCATGGAAAAGCACTTCACCTCCAGCTTTGGAAATTCCCCAGGGTGGGAGTGAAAAATGGCTTTCTCAAAAACCAAAAGTAGACATCAGTCCCTATGTTATCTATGTATGGGTACGGAGATCATGTACAACAACAATCACCGACAACAGATACTGTAAATCCTAAATCCTTAGAATACCATCACGACAAGCATTATCACGTTCGAAATATTTCCCTACCTAAACTAGCAAATGGCCAAACTCCAAAGGTTTACTTATGATCGTAAATTAGTGGGCCTAGAGCGTAGTTACCAGGCTAAGAAACAAATGCGGGAAGGACTTGAGAATATCTCATCTTACAATTTTTTTACAAAAGTAATTGCAAAAATGCATGAAACAAAGGTTTCATTTAGCAGGGATGAGTTGCCTGGTAACTATGGTCTACAGTTCAAATTCAAAACCCAGGTAAATCTAAACTTCAAATCTCATAAGGGGGATCCCTTATCCTTATGAAAGTATCTGAGATGCATACTCCATGACCCAATGCACCCCTACAGATGTATTGGTTATACCACAGTGCATTTCATACTCCCAAGTGTACTCTTTAGGCATTTTGAGGTGCACCTGGTGGTGTCTACCTAGCCATCTTCAAGCCATCAAAGCTCGGTCACTGGGTGTGATTCGCATATGGTCCGAAACCAGTACCGCTCGCTTGACTAGGTGAACCAATATTTTGGAGGGGCAATTCAGTCTGTCTTCCACCACAATGGAGTCAACTTAGCCAAGTTGACTCAGTTTTGGCTATGTATTCAATCCATTGCTCGCCTCAAGGTTTAAAAACACTACTTGAAATAAGCATACTGATCTAATGATTCTAACCCAAGTCCACTACTATTTCACAGTAAAAGGAAAAAGAAAAAGAAAAAAAAAAGGAAAAGAAATCAGACAGCGAGTAATCTGTTATGATTTAAATTGCGACAGAGTAGGGGACACGAATAGCATGCAAGACAAGGATTTAATCTCTGGTGTTGATGTGACTTGATTGGCATCAAGTACTTATTTTTTACTACAAAAACTAGAATTTTCTAGATTTTTCTCTACACTATTGTGGCAGCTTGCTTCATCCGTTGAGTCAAGTATTTACAACCTAAAGGCATCTGTCTATAGCGTCATTTATACTTCTTTTTTTTTATACTTAGTACAACTAATTCATACCAAAAGATACAAGTTTAACATGAACAACTCATTTTTTTTATTCTCATAATACCATAAAATTACCTATACAATGGTTGCCAATTTCCCAGCTCTGATCCATCATCACCCATTGCAATCTTTCTCAACACCAATGAAAGAAGCTCTAGCTCTTCTGATTTCATCCATTGGGGACAAGCTGACTCCTCGGGGCCATAAAATTGACTTAATTCATCTTGCATTGAAACAAGATCCAGCATCATAAGCCGCCCCAGTCTCACTGCCGCTTCTGTAGCATAAATCTTTGCAAAACAACAAAGAGAATCAATTCAATAATCAATTGGTCCAAATTTCCGAATAACACCAACTGTTTGCTCAAAAAAAAAAAAACTTTTCTTGATACGGACTTAGTTAAAAACTTGCTATTTTCAAGTAAGAAACAGCATTTCTAAGCTCGTCAAGAAGGATCCACCACAGGTGTTCCCTAGTCCAGAAATCAGGAAAACAGACACTGCTTAACCACTTGGATATGAGCATTAAGCATGGCCATCAAAGAACTTTTTAAATGCCCATTTCTTTTTTCATAACTTTAATGGTTAGGATTGTCCATCCAGCCTGGATGTTTGGACCACAGCACATCCATGATATGCTGCCTGATTAGAAGCCCGGATCTTGCATGTGTGTGCCATGTGTGCAATGGAGAGCAGGTCTGTAAGATGAGGGTAGGATTAGCAGTCTTCATCAATTCCTCCAAATTAGTAGAGGAATGCCACTATGATTTATGCGCTTCATGAAGTTCCAAGAAATGCCCTGACAAAACACCTCCACAGAACACTGGTGTGTGGCTGTGCGCTAAGCAAAATTTTAATGTGTGCGTGTGTGGTAAGCTAGCAGCCATATAATGAGTCACCATTAAATGGGTGGTTAACACAATTGTGAAAGAGACAAAAAAAATGGTCCATATGATCATCATCTAAGCTGTATCCCAGCTAATTGGGATCGGCTACAAAATGGACCGTATCAATGGAAAAAAGAACTCGCAATTGAATAAGCTTTATTCACATGCACACAGCAGCCTACAGATCAACAGTCCCAGAACACCAAAACAAGTCTGCCACAAGTATGGCAGGGTTACAGATTTACAGAAGTTCTACAAATAGTGCATTAGGAGAATTTATAAAATTATAAATAACAAATGAGGAATGGGAGAATCTTTGACACAAGGATATGCACAATGCAATCTGTTTCTTAGCTTGTTCAAATGGGGCCCCATGGTCAGTGATCCAGACCATTGGTATGTTCAGCCTCACCATGGATGGACATTGGCCTTAAAATCTCCTTCATAGGACAATCCCATTCTTTACATTTCACAACCTGCAAATGGACAATTGAGAGGAGAATTACAGAAATGTCCAGGTTAAGCTGAAACAAGAACCAAGATTGGTGACCAGAATCTCCCATCTCAGGTCTCACAGCATACTCCATCCATGGTGGTTCACATCAGACCAACAGTTTGGATCATTGAACTATGTCCCCAACTTGTAAAAACTAAAATCATGGGCATACAGTCAATAGCTGAGGATCATATAATTCCTTGTAACAAATACTCAGCGTTTTTTTACTTGTTTTAATCTTTTTTTAAGACAAGTGCCAGAGTGATTTGTGCAAGTTGAAGGATCCACCCACTGATCAGGTGGGTCCCACTGGTTACAATGCCCTTTCCCAAAAAAATCGAGCTTGGTCACTTGTTAGGTGGGCCCCCAAAAAAAATTGACAGTTAGAAATGGCACGACCGGCTGTACATCCCCACAGCCCACCTAATGAGAAGACCAGTTGGATTTTCGGATCATATCATATCCATAGTTGGGACCCACTGTATGAACAGCCCGGATCTTGGACAAATTACCACATTGGCATCTGTACCACAAATCACCACAGCATTCCTCCAATTTCTTTTACTTGTCTTCCTTTTTTTTTTTTTTTTTTTTACCTTTGCTGAGAACCTCTGATCTCGAGTAAGAAACGGCAAGCCGAGCATACCCATTGGGCTTGAAATCAAGACGACATCAATTGAAGAAACGTCCCAGAAATGTAAATACTCAGCTGTCTTGTACCAAGGCGGCGCGCATATCAAATCAGCAGCGTCGAGGGAGGTTCCAATCCTCTGCCTCTTCCGATGTCCAGACGTTGTCGAATTCGGTGATGTTTCGGGAGAATCGGGGGAATCGGCATCTGGGTATTGATTGGAAAGGGGAGAAGGTATTGGAGAGAAGATTGAGAGAGCAGAGAAATCGATGGGGCAGTCGATAAGGAAGCTGAAACCGGAGATAGAGAGCAAGTGGGAGGGTGGGGAGTGGAAGCTGCTGCCTTGGCTCAAACATGTCTGCAAAAGAGAAGATAATGCAATGAATTTCTGGAATGGAGAGAGAGAGAGAGGGAGAGAGAGAGGGAGACTGACCAGCTTCATTGGGAGAGAGAAAGCGAGGGAATGGGGCAGTTGATCCTAAAAGGTTTAAACGAAGAGAGGAACTTTAATACTCTGGCAGTGCTGTGGATGATACACAGGCACTCAGAAATTGTACCCTTATCATTACTTTTCACTCAAATTTAAACCGTCCAGATAGTGGGTTTCGTCTTAGATGGTTTATAATCAACAATTTTCATCAAAAGAGGCGTTAGGTGGTCAAATTAGTCATGTCCATTGAACGGTCGAAAACAACCGATGGTTTTATTTTACCCAGCATCTCTACCGTATATAACACCCGGTAGCCAGGGACAATGTTGCCGACGTAGTTAGTCATTATCGGATACGTAATTCCTCACGCTGCACATGCAACAAAAAGCTCTATGGGACCACCTTATTGTCTATGTGAAATCTACTCTGTCCATCAGTTGCTTCTTATCATTTTTCAAATTAGTGGCCTGCATGGAGTGTCACTGTGCCATCCCGTCTATCCAACATGTGGGGCCCAATCTTACATGTAGTGGATCATATGCATGCATTGAGTTCTTGCACAGGTTGGTGGAAATGATCGTTCCATCTTGCTCCAAGTTATTAATGGTCCATTTTTTTCTAAGATAGGATGCTTAAATATTGCAAGTCATCCGTGGAAAACTCCAGCCTATCAAAATCATTGTGACAATAAAGAAGGCCCACTTAGCAAGCATGTACCTAGGGCTGTAAATGGTGGGGTCCGGGGTGGGTTTAGCCAAAACCAGACCCACCTATTTACTAAATGTGGGTCCAAATTTTAGATCCGGACCCTTTTACTAAATTGGCGGGTTCGGGTCGGGTCCGAGTCAACCCATCAAACCCATTTCTAAATGGGTTTGGGTCTGGTAGAGGGAGATCCACTCAAACCCATTCATAAATGGGACGGGTCTAATGGGTCCGGGTCTGGATCAAGTATGTGAGCATTTTACAAGGCTTAAAACCGGGTCTGGATGGGTACCTTGAAACATAGACCAAACCCGCCCACTTACTAAATGGGTTCGGGTCGGGTCGGGTCGGGTCGGGTCGGGTCGAGCCTAATATAAAGGAAACCAAACCCAAACTCATTTAGCAACTGGGTCTATTCTTGAACCCAGACCCGTACCATTTAACAAATGGGTCGAGTTTGGGTCAAGTCTAAATGGGTTGGGTCTGTTGACCCATTTACAGCCCTACATGTAATCTAAGTAGCTTATTTGGCATTTTAACTCAATCTTATGACTTGCTCTTTTGAGAATTAGCATTAGATTCATGCATAATTACTCTTGAGAAACATCTTCCCACAAAATTCAAGTTGAGTGGGAGAAACAAACATGTGCCATTAGATTTTTTATATGATCATGATTGTGTAGCAATTACACCGAATGAGATCATTGTTTCAACGGCAAGTCTTAAGTTCGAATGCTAAGGAGACACTAATCCCACCAGTGAGTGGGTGCATCATGTGACTAACAGTGTAGGTGTGTTGCCCAACCAACAGGGTGGGTGAGTTGCATGAGTAAAAAAAAAAAGGAAAAACAAATTACACTGAAGGAAAAGTTTAATAAGATAGCTATAAGACAAAATGCTTTTATGAGATAAAATGCTGGGCAGAATAATCTATTTATAGATGTGCGTAGCTGAAATGAAGATGTTTACATGGACGAGTGCAAATACAAGGAAGGATAGAATAAAATTAATGCATTTAAGTGAACTTAGGAGAAGCAACAATATATAATAAGAGAAAAGAAAATAGACATGGATGTTTTGGTCATGTGAACGGAGAACAAGAACTGCACTTATTATAAGGTGGTGTGAGTTGAAGGGTTTAAAAGGGCAAGCGGATGACCTAGGAAGATGTGGGTGAAGGTAATAAGAAAAGACTTAATAACCTATAGTCTAATTGAAATTACAGACCTTGGTTGAGTGGAATGTCGAAAGAGATCCATGTAGTTAACCTCAATTACCTTCGGATAAGACTTAGATAACCATGAAAATGACGATGATGAAAACAAGGATAGTCACCCTTATGTGGGTTGAACAATTAGTGGATGTACGAAGGAATATTGGATCTTGTTGTGGTTAGAGCTGTACACGAGTCGAGTAAGCTTAAAAAACTCACTTGACTCACTCGGAAAATGCTCGACTCAGCTCAGATCGGAAGTGAGTTTGAGCCGAGCCAAGTCAAATTTCTGATGCTTGAATGTGTTTGAGTGAGCTTCGAGCAGGGCCATGCTCGATTCGGCTCAACTCGTTTATAGACTCGAACTCAGCTCGATTTGATTTGACTCGGCTCGGCTCGGAGTCGTACTATATATAAGTTTTTTTTTTTTACCCTAATCATTTTTACATTTTTACCTTTTACCCGCCCCAGTGCCCCTTTTTCAAACCCTAACCCTAACCCACCCTCCCCCTGAGCTCAATGGCTAGTCATCCAGTCCAGATCGGCAACCCTCACTATGCCCACCCGACGCCGGGCACCCTCACTTTGCCTGCTCGTCGCCAGCCACCCTCACTCTGCCCGCTTGATGCCTGGCGTCACCTATTGTTCTCAGTCACCCTGCCCCCTCGTCGCCAGCCACCCCTATTCTCAACCCTGCCCGCTCATCGACCCCGGTACTCCCCCCCCCCCCCCCCCCCCCCCCCCCCCCTTCTTTTATTTTTCACGAAACTTTAGGTGACCCTTGCTTGAAAACACAAACTCAAACTCAGCTCGAAAGAACTGAACTTGGACTCGGCTCGGAAACTTGAAATTGACTTGAACTCGCTTGGTCTACTGATCGAGCAAGGGCATGCTCAACTCGGCCAAGTAGATCCGAGTAACGAGCAGGGGTAGGTGGGTTCGAATCAAGCGCTAAGCAGGGTGATGCTCGATTCGACTCAACTCCGTGTACAGCTCTAGTTGTGGTATCACATTCACATCCAAGCTTGAATTGATATGTAAAGGTAGAGTCTAAGTGGGAAAAAAAAAAAAAAGAAGTTGACTTGAATGTGTAAGCATTTCTCTTAAGGTTAATAAAAGCACTTCAACCTCACATAAAATATTTTTTCTAAAAGGGATAGAATTCTCTAGGGACAAAGCCTTTTAGAGGGGAAAGAAGCACTTCAACTAAGTCCTAAAATCAATATTAATAAATATTCTTCCAAAAGAATCCCAATTAGAGATTAACTCCTATTTCTCTTGTGTTTTCATGGTAGTCAGGTTTGCCAATTACAATGTTCCCTCATGAGTGGAAAAAGGTCCAATCTATGCTCTTGAATTCAATTGGTTTATTGTGGGATCTCCAATACTACAATCAGCCTTAGGGGGTGACATTGTACCAAATCTAAAGTGGATAAGAACAAATTCATTTTAATGTCCAACAACTTGTCTTTGACCGCAACATATCAAATTCATTAGGGCCCATTGGGCTCGCCAAATTAAATGGTATGAAATTGCATTAGATGGGATTAATACCATTATTATACTATGATTGTGTGTCTGGAAATACCATGGTATGTTGACCATCCAATCCTCATATTTGGGATCAAATTCTTCCTCAAGCAAGAACACCACATTAAGCAAAACCTTGTTTAGTCTCGTCTACTAGCCCAGTTGGCCAAAGACACCTAGGCATTTCAACAACAGGTCTCAGGTTCAAAATGCTAAGGAGACACACTAACCCCACCAATGGGTGGGTGCATCATGTGACTAACCGTGTGGGTGCATTGCGCAGCTAACAGCGTGAGCGCGTTGCATGACTAACAAAAAAAAAAAAAAAAAAAGCAAAAAACAAAACCCTGTTTAGTGGATAGTGAATTCGTAATCAATAGACTAAATTCATAACATAACTGATGTCGGTCACTTGCTCATGTATACAACTCAAATATCAGGTGTAAAGGATGCATATGGATGAGCCACATGGATAAAATACATGCTCCAATGTGGGGACCATACATGTAGTAGATTTCAAAATCCACAAGACATCCTGCATGTGACTAATTGCAATTCTGATCCACCCAATCCCATTCCTTCTGTCCCATGGAATTTGCATGGAACCAAATGCAATTTCAATCCACTCAATCCCTTTTAAGCCCATGTAGCAAACACTCCTTAAGTGGGCAAGAACCAATTTGTTTTAATACCAATCCCCCATTTTGTTCATTTGAGTACACTTAGTTAGGTATGTTTAATTTAATATGTGCATAAATACAAAACTCAAAGTTCAAAGTAGGACACACTTCAAACTTTGAGATTCAACTGATTTTGTTTTACAAACTTAATTGATCAAAGCTCATTAAAAATATTTAATATATAACATAGATATCTTTTTTAAAATTGCATACAACAACATTGGAGAGTATATCCGATCCAACACTTTAAATAAGTTGTGTGCATCATCTTCACCACATGGTTTGATAAAACTGATTTCATATCTGTTAAAACCTATTAGGTTCATTGGGTACCTATGGGTTCGGCACCCTTGACGGCCCTCACTCTTTGAGAAGGCGACGGTATATTGAATGGTTCATATTTCCTTGCCTTATGCCAATATTCTTATTTAAGCCCATTTTTAATTATGGATTTTTACGATTTTCATTAGTGGATAAAAATAACAAATTTCATAACTTTTATTGTATTTATTTTGTAAAAAAAAATCATAAAAAAATTCACATTCATTAGACAAGGGTACTACAAAAAGCTCATGGCTTTTAGGGACCGTTTGGATACCACCAAACAAGTTACTTTTTCTACCTACAGAGGTAGCTATGAGTTACTTGTTTGACATAAGTAAGTTTGGTTTGTGGTTTAATTATAAGTAGTTTTTTTTATATTTTAAGTTAATTAATCCCTTCAGTTGAATAAGTAGAAATCAAGATAAGCTACTCAAGCCATAAGTAGCTTAAGTAAATTATGATCCAAATGCCTCTTTAGTTTTGCTTCCAAATGAAATAAAAGAAAAATATTTTCTGTCTCTAAAATCCATGATCCGAAGTAGAATTCCTGGCTGGATGATGATACCATTGCCCTCTTAAGTCCTGCCATGACGCAGAATTCCAAGATGTTGATGCAGAATTCCGAGATGCCTAAATTTGACGATCCGAGGAAGACTTTTTCAGTTGAGTGAGGGCTGCTGAATT
>PVNU02000334.1:0-65117 GCA_003013855.2 Liriodendron chinense
GAAACCTATCCTGGAGCAGGCTACAGTCTGTCTTTATAATTCTTGTGATTTTGTTTTAATTAGGTGAGCAACAATCATTATTTACTTTCATTTTTCATTATTTTTAAAATAATAATCTTTGTTTATCTCTCAAAAAAATTAAAAATAATAATACATCAAGAGTGAGATTAATGAAATTTTCATACACTAGCATGTGTGCTTTTATAATTATAGCCTAGGAAACATTTTTCTTGTCTCTTCTCATGTTACTAATTCAAAAGATGATGTTGAAGATGAATGTGATAATCTCCATAACGTCATAAGCAATAGATCATGGAACAGGTAAGTTTTTGACATTGAGTATGATACTAGTAATACAAAATTGAAGTCACCTTATTAGGGACCACAAACGTTAAATTATCCATTCCAAGTGAAGAAATACTGAATTGCAAGCAGTCGAGCATATTTAATGAAAACAGCAGGCAAATAGGTGAGATTTGAATTTTGAACAGAAAATCTTAATGCTCCCAACTGAACTTGTAGGTGACCTTTTTTATTCTTCATTAACAGATCAAGGAAATTGAAATTTTGATTATTGCAAAGATAAGGTTACAGATTATGCGTTAAACCCTAAGTTGAAAAACTTTAAACGAAAAAAGATATGCACATGACTTCACAAAAAAATACCATGAAGCGAGAGAATCAATAGAAACATCAAGTCTAGGATTCAATATTCCAGCTCAGGAAATAAGAATTGAGATATTCACAAGCTTTTCTCATAACCAAGCATACAGCAGCGTAAAAGAGTAAGTTCCATACCTGAATCAACAACAATGTGCATTCCAACGACTCTGAAAGAACAGATGCCACAGTGGGGTAAACATATGATGAAATACTACATTAGGCTGCAAGAGGAAGGAAAAATGAAATCAAGTCAATCTAACCAACCAGCAAGAGAATGGCACTAAACAATCCAAAGGCTATGATCTCTTAGATGAATGTCCCAATCAGCTATCGTCCGATGCTATAACCATCATGGTCTAAGGATCCTGCCTACATTGGCATGGTGCTCTAACAAAATTGTAACGCCCCGTAAAACAACTGGCCCTGAACCCGAACATGTCCTCGGGCCATGTCACGCTTACGTCACTCCAGGGCGTTTAATTGGCCAATAGTAGCTTCTTGAAACCGAGGCTTCCCTAATCCAGGCTCCACGCGCACACCCATCGGGTCTTTGCGCTATCCAATCCGAGTCAGGTGGGTCTGAGACTTAAGTAAGTCGACCCCCATGTCGGGCCTGGTATTTTGTTGGATCCGCACATTAAAATTGATATCTGAAACCGTAAAACTGCACAACACTACGATTACACCCTAGGCGTGAGTGTACTCTCACCAAACTTAAGTAAACCAATCATTACAACACATACTTTTCTTGTGTGGCCCTTCTGCACCCTTGCATGGCGTTGAGATTTAGGGACTTAGAACTTAAATATAACATCCACCACAATCCCAAACTTGCAGCCCCGATCGATGGTCGGTGACCGTCGAACTGATCCATCGCCATAGTTCACAATTGCCGCACTATATTCTCGTAGGATCGCGCATGTAGCCATATCCTAGGCCAGGAGGACTATCCCTCGGTCCAGATCGGGTTAGATGGGCTCGCTGGGCCCCACACAATCAAAAGTAGACCCAAGAGGCTACTTATAGCCACTTAAAAAGTTGAGGGCTATATATCCTGATTTCCCAAGGTTATAAAAGCTCCTTTTCTCTCAGCCACTCTCATTTCTACCTACATCTAGCTGAGAAAGGAGAGAGAGAGTGAAGAAGAGAAGTTGGAGGAGAGGGAGATCAGCCCAAGGAGGGCTTGTGCATGTCCATTTGGGGCGATTCCTTCACCGCCTTCGCTTCATAGGGCTAGGAGAGTGCCGGATTCAGCTTCATCCAGCCTCACAGGTAATTGGAATGAAGTATACACCTGGAGCTGTCAAATTTTCTGTTGAATTCATGCAATTTCCTAACATGCAGCCCCTCTCTTGCAGGAATTGCAAGGGAATTCGGAGATATGAGGTGTGTATCATTCCCTACAGGTTGTCTTGCATCAAATGCAAGCCCACATGAATAATATCTCTAATTCTAGGTAGACTTGCTAGATAGATGTAGAATCCCTTAGGGATTAGTTCTCTAGATGTCTTTAAAGCTAGGAATTTCCTGTTTATATTGTTTAATCATCATGCATGTTTAGTATTACATAAGTATATATTAGTATTCACATATTTATCTTAAATTGGAAAGAATTGCTTAATTGTTTGTGCACTATTATGATTCCCTGAGATGCATGTGTATGTTGTTGTTGCATCATTGGGGGAAATTGGTAATTTCTTCTGGTTGCTTGAAATTTTGAAATAACATCACCTGTATGTAACATATATGTAGTAGAATAGTTAAAGTTTAGCTCCTAGCATAGTCCCATGGTTCTGTATGTTGCCGGATCGGGAAATTCATAGAGTTTGGGTCGGCCACGTAGGTTGGCCGTATCCCCGGAGTTGGAATCCTCAGGCGTGGGGTAATGCGGGTGCTGTCCGTGGTTCATGAACCGCGTGGGGTATAGTACCCAAGGACAGTCTTCTGTCATCCCCTTGACTAAGGACCACCAACTCAACAAACCCGGTTCAGGTATAATGTTTGGATAAACGCCTATATTCGAATCCACATACCAGCACGACCATTGGATAGGCCCACTAATAATTACATGGCGAACGATCCCTAAAGACTCATGAGCCGAGCATGGTGGTATGGGACCTATGCTCGCGCTGTCGGCCTACGCCGGGGTGGTGCTCCTCCGTAGTGTCCTTGAGCACCCATGGAGGCAGTGAGCCATCCATTTGTTTGACTATGGGGTAATGGCATGACTGAGCCACCCCCGTCTGAGTCGGACATGGCTGACGAGTCATGGCCGAATCAGACGCTCGGACTGTTTATCCGAGCTGGGATCCTTGGGGTTACTGGCGATGATATGTACTCGCCCGCAGGGAGCCAGGTGATCCCTGATCGGCCGAGTGAAGAGGTAATGGTATGTTGGCTTCGCCAACCGGCTGGATGTTAAACTGGTATAATTAAGGATTTGGATAATCATTCATGGTCCGGCATGACATTCATCGGGCGGGTGACTGGGGTGGTGCCCCTGTCATGGTGGCCCAGTCTGTGCGAGTGTTGTGGTGGTGCCACACACTGTTAGCTGTGACAAACTGGTGTTTGGGGCATGCACATATGCATTTCATGCACTCATGCACTAAATAACCGTGCTTTGTTGTTGTCGATATCTTAGTTAAGAATGATGTGTAATAGAATCCATTATTTATGTATGCTTCCATTTGTGCATTGATAACTTGTATGTAATGTTACCACTGAGTTGGCCACTCACTCCCCATTCTGGGAACGGTGTTATAAAACACCACCCAGACGCCGCATGTGACCCAGGTTTACAGGAGGAGAGCGAAGCGGCAGAATACGAGGAGTTAGCCGCTGGCGAGGATCCATACATTCAGTATGCAGACGACCTGTATAGAGGGTGATAGGGGATCCTTGTTATGAGGGATAGCGCCGGGTTGGCGCAATGTATAGGTTTTTGCTAGTTTTTGGAGCCTGGTGATCGGGGCCCCTAGCGGGTCCCGTCGAGTGAGTTGTTGATGTTGCTTAATTCTTTTGGCTTATATATATATGCTCACTTCTTCTTTTGGATATAGATATCTCATGTGTTTGCTTCTAGCTGAGCATTATTCTGATTCTAGTAGCTTGCCTATTTCATTGCATGTTTTGCATAAAGTGGGGCCTGGGATATTGGGGGTCGAGGATGCCCTCGACCCTTGACATCCGGGGTGCCACAAGAGTTGGTATCAGAGCGTCGGCTGTAGAAACAACTGGGATGTGGGAAATGGATCCACCGAAATGAAGAAGGATGGGCTATATAAGTGCCAAACGAGAGACCCAGGTTTAGGACTCGGGCGTCGTGTGAGAATAGTTGGTAGGCACTTGGGAGCATGTACATGAGTGGGATAGAATTAGAGGTGATGAGTGGTCAGCTTTGGAAAAGGCTGAGGGGTCATGGGAGTGTGAAAAGTGGCCAAGGGTCAGAAATTAGGAACTTGGGAAGTTCCTCCAGATTGCTCAGGTGCCACCTGGATTCCACCTGGATGCCACCGTAGGACATACCCCTTCTTGGACAGATTGCTCAGGTGCCACCTGGATGCCACCTGGATGCCACCGTAGGACATACCCTTTTTGGACAGATTGCTCAGGTGCCACCTGGATGCCACCTGGATGCCACCTGGATGCCACCTGGATGCTACCATAGGACACACCTGCTTTTGGGCAGATTGCTCAGGTGCCACCTGGATGCCACCTGGATGCCACCGTACGGGCATAGTGACGCACGTGTGGGCTCCTTTAAAACCCATTCTTTCATCCTATTTCATTCCATTTCTTTTATTTTCTCTCTTCTCTCTCATTTCCTATCCTAGCCAAGCTTTCAAAACCTCCAAACTCCTCCTCCTTGCTCTCAAATCCTAGAAGACCTCCACCCCCTTTCTTCTCCAACTTCAAGACTCCATCAATGGCGGCCTTCCTCTCGGCCGTAGCTTCTTTCTTCGCCATTCCCCTCCTTGTGGCTCTCACCGGGAACAAGAGGGCTGCCGCTAGCACGAGCCGAGGGGCTCCGAAGAAGAAAAAGAGTGATTCCAAGGCTTCCACCTCGAGTTCACCCCTAGGAAGGTTTGCACGTCGATCCGTCGTCTACGAGCGACCAGTAGTGGAAGAGGTCTTCGAAAGGTATGAAGGCTTGCGAACTTTGAGGAATAAGGGGTGGGGCCCGGTCCTTGAGATCAACGATCCAGCCAATACGGGCTTGGTACGCCTCTTCTACTCAAAAATCCGAGAGACCCGAACAAACCCATTAGGCTTCGACTTGGATTGCGGTAACCAAGTGTATCACATTGACGCTGAAATCATAGCAGAAACTCTTGGAATCCCAATGGGGACGGTGTACATCAACGAGGATGACTGTAGGCCGTATCAAATGCGATGCGAACGCACCCGCATGCTGTGCGGACAGATGGCCGAGTGGAGGACCAATGGGAGTCTGTTAGCCAGCAAAATGAAAACTGAACTCCGAGTTATCCACCAAATATTCGCCGCTGATGTCTATCCCCGAAAGGGCAACCGCACCGAGCTGTCCTATTACATGGTCGAAATGCTTTTCCAGGTCTGGGGTGGCAAGGATGTATGCCTTCCGACCGTCATATTGCACCACATCATCAAGGCTGCTACAAACCGTCGTAATCCTCCCCCCGCTCTGCCATACGGGCGGCTCATTTGCAGGTTGGCCAAGAGGTATCGGCTTTCGGGGCCTAGGGAAGACCCTGCACCGGTACAATCTTTCAACCTACGCTCTCTCCAAAGGATGACTTTGAATGTAGAAGCGTCCGACGAACCGGACGTCGCAGAAGAAGAAGAAGAAGAAGAAAATGAAGAGGAAGAAGGGCAAGACGAAGAGTATCGTCCACCTCCCAACTATGAGGCCGACCATGCCGCCCTCAAGCGGAGGGTGGAAAAGATAGACAATCGAACAAAGAAGATGTATAGTCTTCTGAAGAGGATTGTTTGTTGTATGGAAAAAGAAGAGAAGAATGAAGATGCACCACCTCCCCCCCCTCCTCCTCAAGAGTAGGATGAGGATGTTATCTAAGCAATTAAGTCAAGTCAGTAGTTAGTGTTTGGGGCCTTGGGTGAGGCGTGTCTCCCCAAGTAGGATAAGTAATAGAAAAATTTTGTGCCATTTGTGGCAAGTGTTGAACTAATATAGTTAGTTGTAGGGTGTCGTTTAAAGTAAAATTAACATGCAATATATGTGGCATTCCTACCTGAAGGATGAAATATCAATGAAATGCCTTTTTATTACAGCTAAGATGAAATCTATATTCTGATGGTTATGTGCTTAATAGTTACTGTTTAATTTTCTCTAAGTGCATGGATGATTGACGAGTATTTACAAATGTTGAATGTATGCCTAGACAAGAGCCTAGTAGAGTACTAACTCTAGTTCCCTTGCCTGTTCAGTGACAGGCCGCAACGGGTAGACATAGTCTACACTCGAGGGCACCGGAATGTGGAGCGTGACAATCCGCTCCAACCGGCAAGAGGCCCTAACGACCCTAGCTCTAGTACCGAGCCTCCCGTCACTTTAGGAGACTTTCAAGCCCCAGCCCAAGAACACGGACCCGTGGCGAATGATGGGGCGGATTACCACCAAGGACCAGCGTTGCCGCCTCCACCACCACTACCCCAAGCCCCGCTAAATCAGGATGTCATGCAGCAGCTACTATTTGCGTTGCAACAGCAGCAACAAACGCTGACAATGATCATGGGGTCAATTGCGCAAAATTCGGGTAGCGCCACCATTTCACCCCCTCCAAACCCTGTTAACACTCAGGCAACACCTCCACCGCCACTTGCACCCGCGAGGGCCGCCCCAGTGTATAGAGAGGGCATTTTTGAACGTTTCCAGAAGATGCGCCCCCCAACCTTCGCCGGAACTCACAATCCGGCTGATGCCGAACATTGGCTAGATCGAATGGTTAAAATGGTGGAGCCTTTCCACTGTTCTGAGGCTGAACAAGTCGAACTTATCGCGTTTTCCTTAGAAAAGGACGCGGATTTATGGTGGAAGAGTGTTCGTCGCATGGTTCCGAAAGACCATGTGTGGACTTGGCAGGAATTTAAGGACCACTTTTACGAGAAGTATTTTCCAATTACTTACCGTCATGCACAGGAGGCCCAATTCCATAAATTACAACAGGGGAACATGAGTGTTGGAGAATACGAAACACGGTTTTCAGAATTATTACGATATGCACCGGCCACAGCCAGGGATGAAGGGGCGAAGCTGCGACGCTTCTTGGAAGGGTTACGACCTGGGATTCGCACAAAAATGTGCTGTTCTAACATCTCAACATATGCGGCTGCCTTTGCCAAGGCTCTTGAATCTGAGCAAGATGCCATCCGTCTCTTCCGAGCTCGCCTTCAGACCAATCCGAGAGAGAGGGCAGAGTTCTCCACATATGCTCCCTCAAGTAAAAAGACTCGGGTTGAACCAACACCATTACGAGCACTACCGCCTCCACCGAGCTCCAACCCAATTCGGAGCTGCACATATTGCAAGAAAAATGGCCATACTGAACCCTATTGTTACACTAAGATAAAAGATCTTAACCTCAAGCCTTCGACGCCATCAGCCCGGCTGCAAAACCGCCCAAACGCCACACCTTCAGGATCAGCTAAGCAGCCCACACAGACAGGCCATCCTACATCTTAAGCAATCCGCCCCTACTCAGCACCGATAACAACGGGGGCTAATAGGGCCCAACAGGCACGCGTGAATGCACTGATTTCAGAAGAGATCGAGACGCCTGATTATTTCCCTTGTGCTTTCGAAGGTACAGCTCGCATCCTTGACTCTCCAGTTTACTGTTTGATCGACACGGGTGCATCTGTCTCCTGCACCTTGTACTCTTTAATCAAACGACTAGGATTAAAGACTACCGAAACACCCAAACGGGCCGTCGCGACGGCATCAGGAGTATTCTCTGACACCACCAAAGCATGTCTTCAGTGCCCCATCGTCCTAGGGGACAAGGAGGTCCACATTGATTTGGTTGCCATCAGCCTGTACCACTACGACATCATTATCGGCATGGACTGGCTAACCTCCGTGTCGGCAGAATTGGATTGTGAAACCAGAATGATGACTATTCACTTACCCGAGGAAGATCCCATCTCCATCCCCGTCAGGGTCAGCTACAGGTATCGTGCTGAACTGTATGCCATGAAGGACGTAGACAGCAGTGATAAAACAGAAGTCGATGATACCCCGGTAGTTAAAGAATTTTATATGGTGTTTTCACCAATACCCGGCCTTCCACCAGCACGAGCAATAGAGTTTGCCATAGATTTGGTGCCTGGCACCGCACCGATCGCGTTGCCTGCATACCGAATGCCTCCATGTGAAATGGAGGAGTTGAGAATTCAGATCGATGATCTTCTAGGTTTAGGGTTCATTCGACCTAGTGTGTCTCCATGGGGAGCCCCTGTACTGTTTGTGCCAAAAAAGGATGGAGGTCGGCGACTATGCATAGACTATCGGAGACTAAACAAAGTAACTATTAAAAACAAATACCCCCTTCCTAGAATCGACGACTTGTTTGATCAACTGCGAGGTGCCCAATACTTCTCGAAGATAGATCTGCAGTCAGGTTACCATCAACTACGGGTTAGAGAAGAAGACATACCCAAAACCGCGTTCAAAACCAGCTTTGGGCACTACGAATTCTTGGTAATGCCCTTCGGCCTTACGAACGCCCCAGCGGTGTTCATGGACTTGATGAACCGAGTCTTCAGGCCATTTCTATATCGGTGCGTCATCGTATTTATTGATGATATCCTTGTCTATTCTAAGAGCCATGAAGAACACGAAGAACACTTGCGGGCCATCCTAGAAACGTTAAAACAGCACCAGCTGTATGCTAGCTTTAAGAAATGCGCCTTTTGGAAAGAGGAAGTAAAGTTCCTTGGGCACGTGGTCACTAAGGAAGGTATTGCAGTGGACCGAACTAAAGTTGCAGCAGTACAAGACTGGGAACAACCGAAGTCGGCAACAGAAGTGAGAAGTTTCTTGGGATTAGCTGGGTATTATCGCCGTTTCATTAAGGACTTCTCCAAAATTGCTAGGCCACTAACTCAATTGACCTGCAAAGATATCAAGTTTGAGTGGAATAGTAAGGCAGAAGTTGCATTCCAAGAACTCAAAGATAAGCTCACATCCGCTCCTGTCTTAATCTTGCCGGAGCAAGGTGTCAAGTACACCGTGTACACGGATGCATCTCGAGTGGGTTTGGGATGTGTATTGATGCAGAATGACAGAGTGATTGCTTACGCGTCCCGTCAATTGCGGAAGCACGAAGAAAATTACCCCACTCATGACTTAGAGTTAGCCGCCATCATTTTCGCCCTGAAATTGTGGAGACACTATCTATATGGGGAAGAATTTGAGTTATTCTGTGACCATAAGAGCCTAAAATATATCTTCACTCAGCGCGATTTAAACTTGAGGCAGCGACGATGGATGGAAACGCTTAAAGACTTCAATTTCGAAGTATCATACCATCCAGGCAAGGCAAACCTAGTGGCCGATGCATTAAGTCGCAAAAGAGCAATAGAATTTGCGGCCCCTCTCATGGTAAGAGAATGGAATATGGTTGAGTTTGTGCGAGACTTTGAGCAGAAACTCACCGTAAAGGAGCCTTACGCCATGATCGCCCACCTTCAGGTAGAACCCGAGATAGATCACAAAATTCTGGCAGCCCAAGACCAGGATGAAGCGTTGTGCAAGAAGAAAGAACAGGTGAAAAGCGGAAAATTGCCAGGATGGCATATTGGGAGCGATGGCGGCCTGCGTTTTCAGGGCCGTCTATGCGTCCCGAACGTTCAAAAGCTAAAAACTGAAGTTATGGATCTGGCCCATAAATCTAAGCTTGCAATGCATCCGGGGGGGCACCAAGATGTATCAGGACATGAAGAGAAGTTATTGGTGGGACAACATGAAGCGCGAGATCGCAAAATATGTATCTCAGTGTTTCACCTGCCAACAAGTCAAGGCCGAACATCGGCAGCCTCCCGGCCTATTACAACCTATGCCGATAGCAGAGTGGAAATGGGATTTTATCTCGATGGACTTCATCGCGGGCCTACCTCGAACTAAGAAAGGCCACGACTCCATCTGGGTCATAGTTGATCGCCTAACTAAATCTGCCCACTTCCTGCCCGTGCGCTCCTCTCAGACCTCTGAAGATCTGGCGAAACTATACATTAAGGAAATCGTGAGGTTGCATGGAGTGCCTCGTGAGATAGTGTCAGATAGAGACACTCGTTTTACCTCGATTTTCTGGTCTAGAATCCAACAAGCTATGGGAGCAAAATTGACCTATAGCACAGCATTCCATCCGCAGACAGATGGGCAAACAGAACGCGTAAACCAGGTATTAGAAGATATGCTGCGGGCCTGCACCCTAGATTTTAAGGATAGCTGGGATGACTGTCTCCCCTATGCCGAGTTTGCATATAATAATAGCTATCAGGCAAGTATCGGCATGGCCCCGTATGAGGCTTTATATGGTCGCCCTTGTCGAGCTCCTCATTGCTGGACCGAAGTGGGAGAAAGGAAATTGCTTGGGCCGGAGCTCGTGCAACAAACATCCCAGAAAATCGACATTATCCGAAGGCGTTTGCAAACGGCCCAAAGCCGTCAGAAAAGTTATGCCGACAAGCGTCGACGACCCTTAGAATTCGAAGAAGGGGCTCATGTCTTCTTAAAGATATCACCGATAAAGGGAATTTTACGTTTTGGCAAGAAGGGCAAATTAGCCCCACGCTATATTGGCCCATTCCAGATCTTGAAGCGTGTAGGCGCAGTAGCCTACCGCCTTGCCTTGCCGACACCTCTTGCGGGAGTTCACAACGTGTTCCATGTTTCTATGCTGAAGAAATATGTACCGGACCCGTCCCATGTCATAAAGTGGGAGCACGTCGAGCTCCGAGAGAACGCCACTTGTGTGTTTCAACCTACCCGCATCATAGACAGAAGAGAACACGTCCTTCGTAACAAGAAGATTCCATTAGTAAAGGTGCTTTGGACTCACAATTCCGAGGAACAGACCACCTGGGAAACTGAAGCAGATATACGAAAGGACTACCCTCACCTTCTGGAGGATCATGATCAGGTACAATTTCGAGGACGAAATTATTTTTCTTAGGGGGGGAGATTGTAACGCCCCGTAAAACAACTGGCCCTTGAACCCGAACATGTCCTCGGGCCATGTCACGCTTACGTCACTCCAGGGCGTTTAATTGGCCAATAGTAGCTTCTTGAAACCGAGGCTTCCCTAATCCAGGCTCCACGCGCACACCCATCGGGTCTTTGCGCTATCCAATCCGAGTCAGGTGGGTCTGAGACTTAAGTAAGTCGACCCCCATGTCGGGCCTGGTATTTTGTTGGATCCGCACATTAAAATTGATATCTGAAACCGTAAAACTGCACAACACTACGATTACACCCTAGGCGTGAGTGTACTCTCACCAAACTTAAGTAAACCAATCATTACAACACATACTTTTCTTGTGTGGCCCTTCTGCACCCTTGCATGGCGTTGAGATTTAGGGACTTAGAACTTAAATATAACATCCACCACAATCCCAAACTTGCAGCCCCGATCGATGGTCGGTGACCGTCGAACTGATCCATCGCCATAGTTCACAATTGCCGCACTATATTCTCGTAGGATCGCGCATGTAGCCATATCCTAGGCCAGGAGGACTATCCCTCGGTCCAGATCGGGTTAGATGGGCTCGCTGGGCCCCACACAATCAAAAGTAGACCCAAGAGGCTACTTATAGCCACTTAAAAAGTTGAGGGCTATATATCCTGATTTCCCAAGGTTATAAAAGCTCCTTTTCTCTCAGCCACTCTCATTTCTACCTACATCTAGCTGAGAAAGGAGAGAGAGAGTGAAGAAGAGAAGTTGGAGGAGAGGGAGATCAGCCCAAGGAGGGCTTGTGCATGTCCATTTGGGGCGATTCCTTCACCGCCTTCGCTTCATAGGGCTAGGAGAGTGCCGGATTCAGCTTCATCCAGCCTCACAGGTAATTGGAATGAAGTATACACCTGGAGCTGTCAAATTTTCTGCTGAATTCATGCAATTTCCTAACATGCAGCCCCTCTCTTGCAGGAATTGCAAGGGAATTCGGAGATATGAGGTGTGTATCATTCCCTACAGGTTGTCTTGCATCAAATGCAAGCCCACATGAATAATATCTCTAATTCTAGGTAGACTTGCTAGATAGATGTAGAATCCCTTAGGGATTAGTTCTCTAGATGTCTTTAAAGCTAGGAATTTCCTGTTTATATTGTTTAATCATCATGCATGTTTAGTATTACATAAGTATATATTAGTATTCACATATTTATCTTAAATTGGAAAGAATTGCTTAATTGTTTGTGCACTATTATGATTCCCTGAGATGCATGTGTATGTTGTTGTTGCATCATTGGGGGAAATTGGTAATTTCTTCTGGTTGCTTGAAATTTTGAAATAACATCACCTGTATGTAACATATATGTAGTAGAATAGTTAAAGTTTAGCTCCTAGCATAGTCCCATGGTTCTGTATGTTGCCGGATCGGGAAATTCATAGAGTTTGGGTCGGCCACGTAGGTTGGCCGTATCCCCGGAGTTGGAATCCTCAGGCGTGGGGTAATGCGGGTGCTGTCCGTGGTTCATGAACCGCGTGGGGTATAGTACCCAAGGACAGTCTTCTGTCATCCCCTTGACTAAGGACCACCAACTCAACAAACCCGGTTCAGGTATAATGTTTGGATAAACGCCTATATTCGAATCCACATACCAGCACGACCATTGGATAGGCCCACTAATAATTACATGGCGAACGATCCCTAAAGACTCATGAGCCGAGCATGGTGGTATGGGACCTATGCTCGCGCTGTCGGCCTACGCCGGGGTGGTGCTCCTCCGTAGTGTCCTTGAGCACCCATGGAGGCAGTGAGCCATCCATTTGTTTGACTATGGGGTAATGGCATGACTGAGCCACCCCCGTCTGAGTCGGACATGGCTGACGAGTCATGGCCGAATCAGACGCTCGGACTGTTTATCCGAGCTGGGATCCTTGGGGTTACTGGCGATGATATGTACTCGCCCGCAGGGAGCCAGGTGATCCCTGATCGGCCGAGTGAAGAGGTAATGGTATGTTGGCTTCGCCAACCGGCTGGATGTTAAACTGGTATAATTAAGGATTTGGATAATCATTCATGGTCCGGCATGACATTCATCGGGCGGGTGACTGGGGTGGTGCCCCTGTCATGGTGGCCCAGTCTGTGCGAGTGTTGTGGTGGTGCCACACACTGTTAGCTGTGACAAACTGGTGTTTGGGGCATGCACATATGCATTTCATGCACTCATGCACTAAATAACCGTGCTTTGTTGTTGTCGATATCTTAGTTAAGAATGATGTGTAATAGAATCCATTATTTATGTATGCTTCCATTTGTGCATTGATAACTTGTATGTAATGTTACCACTGAGTTGGCCACTCACTCCCCGTTCTGGGAACGGTGTTATAAAACACCACCCAGACGCCGCATGTGACCCAGGTTTACAGGAGGAGAGCGAAGCGGCAGAATACGAGGAGTTAGCCGCTGGCGAGGATCCATACATTCAGTATGCAGACGACCTGTATAGAGGGTGATAGGGGATCCTTGTTATGAGGGATAGCGCCGGGTTGGCGCAATGTATAGGTTTTTGCTAGTTTTTGGAGCCTGGTGATCGGGGCCCCTAGCGGGTCCCGTCGAGTGAGTTGTTGATGTTGCTTAATTCTTTTGGCTTATATATATATGCTCACTTCTTCTTTTGGATATAGATATCTCATGTGTTTGCTTCTAGCTGAGCATTATTCTGATTCTAGTAGCTTGCCTATTTCATTGCATGTTTTGCATAAAGTGGGGCCTGGGATATTGGGGGCCGAGGATGCCCTCGACCCTTGACATCCGGGGTGCCACATCCTAACAGCATCTTGCTTGCAGTGAGCTGCAGCCCATTGCAATGGACTGCCAGAATCATGTTGTGGATCCACATCAACACCTTTTGAAATCAACAACCTCAGTAACCTTTTGTGCCCTGTAGGGATATGGATTATAAAAACCATGTCCAGTGCAACTCACAAAGATCGATAAAATGCAGTTAACAGTCATCAGATGTAACCCTCTTTGACATGCATATGAAGTTTTTATCACAAAAATAGATAAAATGAGCAAATATAGGAGTCAATCACGCTCCTATTGGAAAATCAACTCTGATGATAGGTCCCTTAATCATTGAACTAGGGTGTGACCAATAGAATGAAGAGTATCCAGAAGAAGGTAGACCATTGTACATATATGATATATGCCATTTGTCTACAGAACCTTTAGAACAATGCAGGACTAGTAATCCAATAAGATACAATGATAAAGAGAGTGCAAACATCTCCAAGGCTCCAATCTTCCATTTTTAGCCACAAGGAATAAGTACAGAACTGTTTGACATCTTTGATATGCAATCAGAAAAGTTTATAGAATCTCCTCCAAAATGAGTGAATAGTTGTTCAATAAATAAGATAACAACTATTGTTTGGAGGCCCAATGGAACTATTGTTCAGAGGCCCAATGATGTCAACAGATGGTACTGAGTTGCCACAAGAATTGCAAATGAGTGTTAAAATATAACAACATTCGGAAGCTTGTCATGTAGACAGAAAAATAGGATCAAAGTTCCATGAATATTCCACAGAGCAGTTGAATGAAGGAATTTTAGTAGTTCTTGGTAACATCAATTAAGGGGATAGGAGCAAATTGAGCCAAGAGAAGCACACAATAGCTTGTGAAGATATGCAACATATTGCTTACAATCAAGAGTTCCAAAGTAAAGATATATTGCAATTTGCAAAGAATAGCACCGAAAGAGCCAAAACCCTCCACCATATATCATGAGCGAACGAGCAGTAAACGAGTGGATGATTATTATTCTCATGGTGTAAAGGCACATTATGAAACAATTGGAAATAATCAGATATCTATTGAGCAGACTCTCGATGGCTTGAATTCTAATTTTAAACTGCCAACCAAGTACCAACTGAATGCTACCACCCCAGGGTGGAGGCATATAGTGCCGCATAAGAGCTGATGCCTCAAGAGAGCAGCCCATATTGCCCCTCCGAAGAAACTGTAAAATGATATCATCGAATATCTTCAGGAAGGATCAAATTTCCCACATTAACTGTCCCCTTCCTGGGGGTTCGAACCAATACATCTAACCCAACCCTGCAGTTGAGAGAAACCTTCAATTTCCACATCCGTAAGACCCTTCCATTTACATATGTATTCAACAAGCACCCGTCAACCACTTGTCCAATGCACCTCATAGATGTTAAAATGAATCACTATCCCCAAGATTTCACCAAAACCTGGGAATTGGCAAAAATGGTAGTTGGAACTAAATTAAAGCTAAGAGTATTTCACAACCAGAGCTATGCACACGTGTTGGATATATGTATGAATTCATGTGTGCAGCATCGGGTGAATGGTGACTGCCTAGTTCATGTGTGTGCTTGTGTAGTCAACATAGGCCATATAACTATAGTAGAGATATATTTTCACTAGCAATAAAATGTAAAATGAACATTTTGTCTACCAGAAAGTTGTTTTGAAATTTGAGGAAAACCCAGTGCATGTTCCATGATTACTTTCAATAACCTTCTCACGTTAACCATAAAAAATAGTAGTAGTAACTCCAAAATCCTTTGGAATAAGAACTAATAGAGGACTAGCTTTATAAGAACATTTTAACGCATAGGATAAATGTATCAGGCTGTGCAAAAAAATAAAGAATTTCAAAGGTTGTAAGTTAATAATAGAAACAGCAACTAAGTCTACATTTCGCAAAGCCCCATGAACAAATTGAATTTTGATCAAGACGAGGCAACAAACCTTTTTCTGCGGCGTCATGCAAAGGAGTGAATCCAGACTCACTAGTAGCAAAAGGATTGGCACCGCAATCAAGAAGATATTTTGACGTCTTTAAGTACCCTCCTAGAACAGCATGAAGAAATGGAGTTTCACCTGTAAACAATTTGAATTGAAATGATGTCATTGTTTTTTATTATTAGTGACTCATATTTTGTTCCTATTAAAAGCTACAACTACATTGTAAACTCGTAATATCTAATTTGCCTATATAACTCAACAAATTACACTCCAACTACAATTTCAATAGAGGAAAACAAAAAAAACAAGAGGAACAATTTCTCTAGACTTTGAGGTAACCTCAAAAATACCTGCAGTAAATTCTAGTATAAATTAAGTTCAACGGCATTATGAATAGTGTTCCATGTGTAAATAGTTTTTGAAGATAGAAGACTTTCTAAGTAAATATGCTTCTAAATAGGAACTAGTTCCCAACCCTCAGTGTTCAAAGTATCGGTATCGCTACAAGTTTAGAAGTTCAATGGCATGATGAATATTGTTCCATGTGTAAATAGTTTTTGAAGATAGAAGATTTTCCAAGTAAATATGCTTCGAAATAGGAACTAGTCCCCAACCCTCAGTGTTCGAAGTATAGGCATCAATACAAGTTCCGTTGGCCTGAGATACAGAAACAATACTGACAATATCGCCGATAACCGGAAATGCAAGAAAGCATTGGGGAAACAAGTGAAAAACGATGGAATTTTTCAATGAAACTTCAGGAGATGCTAAAATACATGTATTTGCATATTTAGGAATAAAAAAATTGCAAAACAAATGCATACTAATAAGTTTCCATTTAATAGGAGCAACCATCTCATCTATCCATCCAACCATCCAAACATCCATCGGTATTTCAAAATACCAACAACAAATGATGTTTCGTTAGGAAATTGTCGACAACTGGAAAGGAAACGAAAGAATGTGGTCTCGATATTGCCCATGTTACAATAATGATAACATCGTGATATGATCAATACTATCGCCAACAATATGAACACTGCATACAACCATGCGCCCATAAAAAAATGAAATGGAATTTTTTTAATAAACAGATTTTTGGCGATATCGATACATAAGCGATATTATCGAAATATCATCGATACACTGGCAATGCAAGCGACACCTGGAATTTACATGGTAAAAAATATTTGTGATATCGATATATTAGCGAACTTGGAACTTACACAGTAAAAATTATTGTCAATACATTGGCAATATTGATATATTAGCGATATCACCAATACCTAGAATTTCTGAGACTACCAGTGTTATCGGCATCGCTACCAATGTTTATGAAAATACATGTAATTATGTTTTTTTTTTTTCTGTGCGTATTTTGTACTCTTGTGGAGCATTGTATCTTTCTTTCAAGTTAATATGTGTGTGTGTGTGTGTGTGTGTGTGTCTAAGTCAATCAAGAGACTAATAAACACAACACAAGCTGCCCCCCCCCCCCCCCCCCCCCCCTCTCTCTCTCTCTCTCTCTCTCTCTCTCTCTCTCTCTGTCATACTCCTACAAATTTCTTCTACAATCCTTTCTACTTGGTATTAGAGCCTACAATAGTTGGGACCTGATCACGACCTACGATAGTGGGGCCCGCACATCAACAGTGTACAGCCAAGTAGTTCTTTTGAAGCAAGAAAATATGGGATCCGAAAGATGATAATTTTAGAAGAATAATAGTGATTTTTTTTTTTTTTGCAATTTTCGAATGAGTTTTTGTGGTGTTTCAGCAAAAAATAGAGGGAAAAAAAAAAAGTCCAAATTTCGGTTTTCTTACTGTGCTATTTTTCTAAAGCTTTTTTGTGCATATTTTCCACATGGAGCAGGTGTGATTTATCATATGCAATCACTAGAAATAAGAATCACGAAGTTTCATCAAAATTTGGGTGTGTTATGACATTTTTTGTAAGAAGTGGGTGCCGTCAACCCTTATTTTTGGGTTTTACCAAAATTTCTTTATTCATTCTTGTTCTGATGTTATAGGGCTATGAAATGCAATGTCGAATCATGTTGATGGTGATTGTGTAGTTGATGTTCTCGTTCCGTGTTTAAAGGTACTGCACACACAACGTGTTCAAGGTAATGCTTAACTCAACTTGACATAAGGGATTTTTACAAGTAGTGGAGCTTTCCTTTTTTTTTCATCATCTCTTCCTTTATGGGGGCCCTTGTTGTTAGTTGTGAGTGTAATTCACTCACATAGTGTAGCGCGTGTTGCACACGTGTCTTCACATGCCATTGTATGTGTATCCTTTCAAGTGTTGTGAGTATAGTTCACTCATTTATTGTGCAATGTTGCACGTGTTTGTGATAGGATTTTGCATGTGAACGATGAGTTTGTGACTCGATAGTTGTCAAATTTGGTTATGGCCTCCTATTTGAAGAGAAGATTCAACGAACGAAAAAAGTTTTAGCTAAATTTCTCTATACAAGTAATACAACCAACAATCAAAGATCTTATATCCTATTATGTTGTGTTTAAGGGGGGGCAATGGTCCATGTTAATCATCTTCATCTTCTTTGTATGTATTCCAAGCTGGGCATGATCGATATCCATGCTCCAACTTGAGGGGGAGTGTGGAAATACATATAATTTTGTTTATGCGTGTGTATGTATGTTTTGTACTCCTATAGAGCATTGTATCTTTCTTTCAAGTTAATATACGTGTGTGTGTGTGTGTTAGTCAAGATAATAATAAACACAAAACAAGTTGCCCTAGCCTCCCTCTCTCGCTCTTATAGATTTCTTCTACAATCCTTTCTACCGCGTTATCGCTATTGCCGAGCTGGAGATACAGATAATATTAGGGATATATCGGAGATACTCAGAACAATGCCAACTATAGAATTATATGAACCATGAACCAATTAGGGGCGAATACTCAAATCTTGAGTTTGAACTAGTAGATGCGGATTTAATGATCCTTGCGTTTGACCACATGGGTCTGATCGTGGATGAGGGATGCCCAAAAGGACTCCTAAATAAACAATCATAACCCTTTTATCAAGGGCCTACAAAATGAGTAGGCATATGTGCCATTGAAAGCCAATCCTTATGTATTCCTTTGCAGTTAATAATCCCACATAGCCTATTTAGCATCACACTAGTCATTCTCATTCCAATTATTTTGCATCATATCGCTTGTGCTTAACAACATAGATCGATAGAATTTGACAAGTCCTTTAATGATACTATAACAAGCCATATGCATTAGTTGACGCAATGACACAGAGGGATTCAGCTTAGTAGTTTTGTGTAATAAGGAAAGTGTCTGCAAGCATTGGTGTACTTGGACAGTTCATCAAGAAGGTTGTCATGGTATTGGATGACTGCTTAAGCAATGTTGGTGATGTCTCGACCAATTTTGGAGAGGTACTCACACCAATACTAAGTGTGCTCACATGTGATTGCGGCATATCAAACAAGGATCACTTGAAGGGATACTCTCATGATCTCAAATAGAAAGCATACACTTCAACTTCACATATTGTTAGTCCTCTGAGCAAAACATTCATCATGGAGACTTGGGTTATCTCCTAGGGAGGTTTGAGGCATATAAAGTAAGTCCCAACAAGAGGCAATACCTAGGTGCTCATAAGTTTTCCAAAAGAAAAACGATATCCCATGGATGACCCAAAAGGATCCACAAATTAGTCTCTTAATTGAAGATTGATCACCAAAAAAGATTACCATTAGTAGTTACGATTAGCACATTCAATCATACCAATATGCCATCTTTTATGTCAAAGGCAACTTTAGAATCCATTTTAAAAGAAAAATTGTGTGTTTTTCTTTATTAATAAAAGTACGTTTAAGGATCATGGCCAATTGATAACAATAGATTTTCAAATTCCACTAGCCGAGGCTCACTTTGAGGCC
This sequence comes from Liriodendron chinense, assembly GCA_003013855.2. Classification (NCBI taxonomy): domain Eukaryota; kingdom Viridiplantae; phylum Streptophyta; class Magnoliopsida; order Magnoliales; family Magnoliaceae; genus Liriodendron; species Liriodendron chinense. The sequence continues at coordinate 19,545 of PVNU02000334.1, forward strand.
TGGACCACCCGCCTTATGGTATAGTGATGTTGGAGGGATGAACATCATGTGTATGTGCACAGTCAGAATTCCTTGTGCATGAAGACCCGAAGAAACTATTAGAATAGTGGCATTCTTTTAGTTGGACTATGGCACTTAGGTGGAGAGTGGAGACGTAAAGAGGAAATCAACATTATACCATATAGATCCCACACTTACGGTGCCTAGACCCCTCATGAAGATGAAGTGTTCAAAGGTTTTGGGAGGAGTATAGGAGACCAACATCCTCAACAAGGAGGCTCTCTAGACTAGCTTAGTCTGCGAGTAATTGGAGACCATCTTCTTGGCTCAATCTTCATTAGCTTGATGCTTTCTTCTTGAAAGGTATTTAGAGATTTACACTTATCTCCTTTCCATGTATCCAACTTTTTTTATTCTTCCGTGCTATTCATGCTTAAACACAATTTGATAATGGGAGGCTTTAATTCTATCAAGCCTATAGAAGTTGTATGATTATTTATGTTTAATTTAGGGTTGTAAAAATTCAAATTTCTTGTAGATGTGTTGATCGATTGATTTGAATAATGATATGCAAAATCCATGCAATTTATTTCTTTTTTAGGATGACTTTCGTCAATTATCCTGGATACCCCTTTTCAAATACCATGTGAGGTTAGAACATCAAAATAGGCTTGTTCAAAACCTTATTGAGTAAGCTTTCCAATAAGCCCAAGAACATATCTTTCTGATACCATTTGAGGGAGTTGTGGCCGATTTATCAAAGCCCTATAGGCTTATACTAGATTCGTAGTTCGTATAATAGGATGAACATTTTTTTTTGTTAATCATGCAACGCAACCACCCTGTTAGCTGCGCAACGCACCCACATAGACACAATTAGTCACACGATGCACCCACCCACCGGTAGGGTTAGTGTGTCTCCTTGGCATTTCGAATCTGAGACCTGCTGTTGAAACGCCTAGGCATCTTCCAGCTAAGATGAACATGTCACCATTGGTTGGATCACTTTGTTTGCTTGAGGATTTGATTGCATGGAGGTCAACCCATTTCCATGAAGGTTGGGTTTGGGTTGTGTTTCGTCAACCCAAAATTAAATAGGTTGGGTTTGGGTTGTGTTTCGTCAACCCAAAATTAAATAGGTTGGGTTTGGGTTTGGTAGGCCAAAGCCGATGGGCCATGAATATAGTCAACTCCTTGCATCCTCGCTATGGTCACCATATATGTGTGTATTATATATTATAACATAATATAAGTTTAAAATATTAAAATTGGCTTTTATGATTGTAATTTGGTTATAATAAGGGTTTGATTTTATATTAACTAAGAGTTATAGTTGTGGTTGAAATTTTTATATTTTTCTACAGAATAAAAATATTTTTTCCTACTAATATATAGCTAGGATTTTATCTTCTAAAATCATTGTAGTCAGTTAGAATTTTAGTTTGGGGTGGGGGTTGAAGAAATCATAGTGGAACATAAATATTTAGGAAATACAACTCCAAGTTGGGAAAGGATTCCAATGATTCCAATTTCTTAAGGAGTCTTCATTTGAAAGGTTTTCCGCTTCGGTTAGAGCCCAAATTCAAAGGGATTTGCTCATCAAAGTGTCCCAATCACATCTGAAAAGTTTCACGACGAGAACTGGTTCAGATTGGATTCTGCAACAGTTCTTGAAAATTTTCCTTTTTCCAGTTGTAGTTTTGTGAAAACTGTGCAATCTATTTTAGTCAATCCTGTTCTGTTCATCATGTTTCTGGAACCAACACAAATAATGTGTCCAGATTTGAACAAAAACAGATGTCCATATTGACAGTCTTGAAACTATGACGTTTTCCCATTAATTACAAATATGCCACCAGTGGAAAGATTCTAGACCCAAATTCAACCGATCATAACATTTGATTGGGGATGAATCTCATCTTGTTTTTTGTGTTCGTTAGTTGTATGAATGTACTATAGCCGTATGAAACTTGCGCAGATTGCAATTTTCACTTACTGACCACATCATGTGTTTTTCCCTATAGATCGGGCCCATGATTCAAACATCTCAATCGGTTGCCATGTGTGCCTTTTGTGGGTGCATGCATATGAACCATCAGAATCTGCAACAGTATTAGAGTTTTTTTCTCTTACCCAAGTGAGATTGTTGACAATTGAAATGACAAAAATACCCATTCACGCGACCATACTATCCTTGCACACGCCCCTTCTACAATCGTGTTTTTCACGTACCACCACATGCAGCAAACAAATGTGTGAGTTAGGACTAACATAATCCCACCTTGGGAATATTACAACCATAATCATCAGTTATCTCAAAATCTATACCAAAACAGGTCAGGTGGAAAACCTATCCCCAAAATCAACAACTGTTGTCTGTCGTTGAGGTCCAATGTTGATTTGGGACTGGAAAATCGAATCAGCTTTGTGATGCTCATGCATAGACATCTGAACCCGTGAATCAGGTGGACCCCACTGTGCAGATGAACCAGCTCAGAAACTTAAGCTGATCTGATCATCATTCAATCACTATCTAATCTATTAACAACCATGCAAAATCAACTTTATTGGTGCATATCTTCAACAAACAAAAACAAAAAACAGGATTCATGTAGCTGACCGCGATTAGTAGGGATAGGGATTAGATGAAGATGATGATGATGATGACGACGACATGTATACCCTTTTCATCCCTCACATCAACATCGAATTTCAACTCCTCCAACAAGTACTTGCAGACATCTGTCTTTCCCCCGGCCGCAGCGAAATGAAGAACCCGTCGACCCTTCGAATCTTTAACTTCCGCAAACCTTCTTGCCAACCCCTTCCCATCGTCAATCCCTGCCGCGACCTCTGAATTTCAAAAAAGGAAAAAGACATGTAATACCTAACCAGAGCTTGAAATCACAAGAAAAGGTTAGAAATCCTAAAAAGATCGAGATTACTCTTCAAGAGACGAAGATTTCCAGTGAAAGCCGCATCGAATAATCGGAAGGTTGATTTTTTATCTGGAATCGAAGGAAAAAAAGGATTACAGATTGAAAAGGATTAAGAGAGAGATTCAGACCCGGCGCGGATGCCATTTTAGGGTTTAAATGCTTTTGAAAATGAAGAGTATCGAGTGCAGAGCTGACGAGAGAAGAAGACTGTCGGCCGCTTATATACGGAAGGAGAGGGAAGTTCCAAAAGCGCGCCAAAACGTGAGAGAGAAAATTAGTGTACGGATTGGGTACTCCCCACCTGTCTCTAGCTCGGCACATGATGGGGCTCTGAGGGGCCAATCGTGATGTATGGGTTTTATCTACACCGTCCATCTATTTTATCATATTATTTTAGGTTATAATCACAAAAATAACGTAGATATAATTCTCAAGTGGACCACACAGTAATAATTAAATTCTTACCGTTGAAATCTTTGTAAGGAGCAGGGAAGTTTGGCGTCCATCACGCGCTGGGAACCAAGGTGGGCCCAAATTGATTTTTTTTTATAAATCCACCCCGTTCATCCGTTTTGGGAGCTCATTTTAGGACAAGAAAACAAAAATGAACCGGATCCAAGGCTCAAGTGGGCCGAAAACGTGAGGATTAAACGTCCAAAGTTGAAATATTTGTGGAGCCAAAGGAGTTTCGAATCAGGATAATATTTGTGTTTCTAGTTCATCCCAGTAGTAGTGACGTTATGAACGGTATGGATGTCATATAAACATCACTGTGGACCCAGGGACATTTCAACAGTAGTAATTTACCTACCCACCTTTTCCTTTAGTGAGGCCCACTTGAGTCTTGGATCCGGTTCATTTTGGTTTTCGTGTTCTAAAATGAGCTCCCAAAACTGATGGACAGGGTGGATTTATCAAAAAACATCACCATGGCCCCACCTTTGTTCCCAGTGCAGGAACTTCCTGCGCAAGGCTTTCGCCGGAAATCCGCGCCCGGTTTGAACTTAGGATTAGGTGAGACCCGGCCACCCGGGCTCACCTAAGACGGTGCGCCCTTACCGTGTGGTTACCATGGAGCCCACCTTGACGTATGTATTATGTATCCACTCCGTCCATCCGTTTTTTCAGGTTATCTTAGGGTATCAACCAAAAAATGAAGCAGAAACAATTATCAGGTGGACCATACCATAAAAAACAATGGTGATTGACCATCCTACCATTAAAAACTTATTAGGACTCACCTTCATGCTTCCGTAGTGTTTATTTACCATCCAATCTGTTGAGAAGGTCACATGAGCCTGGATGAAGGGAAAAAGCAAACATCAGCTTCATTCAAAACTTATGTGGCCCATTAATGGTCATTCACCACTGTTTCCTATGTTATGGTCCACCTGATGATTGGATCTGCTTCCTTTTTGTTATAATCCCAAAAAAGATATCTAAAAGTGGATGTACGGCATCGATACATAATACATACATCAAGGTAGGCCCCATGGTAACCCACGGTAAGGGCCGCACTGTCTTAGGTAAGGCCCGGGTCTCACCTAGTCCGCTCTCATTTTGCTGGTTCATTTTAGGACATTATTCGAAGAGTAGAATTGATCCGAATCTTAGGTGGACCACACAGAAACAGGAGGTGATTGAACACCCACCGGTAAAAACCTCTTGACAGCCAGGATTTTTTTTATTTTTTTTCACACAAACAACAATGAGCACTCTAACCCACGGCCTGTGTGTTTAAATTCTTGAAAGCCAACCACCGTGCCATAAGTAAGGACCCAACAGCCATGGAACTTTTGGAGGGCACCCAATCATCACTATTTGCCTTGTGATGTGGTTTAATCTGCCTCATTTTCGGGCTCATTAGTCATTACCTAAAATAATGATCCAGGATGGATGGAGGGCGTGGACAAAACACATGCATCATGGTGGGGCCAAACAGCACCTTCCAGTAATGAGTTGGCCACGGGAATGTCACCATGCAATCCGCGTTATGTGGAACCAAGATAACGCATGGTTCTAGAAAAAGCATTGTGGCCCCATTATGATGCATGTGTTTTATCCATGCCTTTCATCCACTTTTTCAGATCATTTAGGAGCATGAGCCCAAAAATGAAGCAGATCCACATATCAGGTGGACCACATCGTAGGAAACAGTGGTCATTGAGCCCACCATTAAAAACTTCTTAGGGTTTACAAAAGTTTTGGATCAAGCTAATATTTGTGTTTTCCTTCATCTGAGTCTTTGCCACTTAAGCGACAAGTTGGATCGCAAATAAACATTATAGTAGACCTTAGGATTTTTTTTATGGTAGGTGTTTAATTGTCATGGTTTCTTGTGGTGTGGTCCACTTGAGATTTAGATTTGCCTCAATTCTGGGCTCGGGCCCTAAAATGAGCTAGAAAAATGGATGAATGGCATGGATAAAAAACATACATCATGGGGGGGCCACATATCTCTTCTAAGCAACACATGGTACCTATTGCCAAAAAATGCCCACACCAAGGCCAAAAAGCAAAAGAAAATGATAAAATAAAAGTCAAAGGGGCCAAACCAAAATAAGAGACAATGAATATAAGGATTTATATGGTTCAACAATATGCTCACTTCACGGGATAATAATAAAGCTTTCTTCTGCATTATAAATAAGAGAAAAAAAATACAAGGCTTACCTCTTTCTCACCCATACAAGGTGATACCCTAGAAGATGAATTGATGGAACTGCATACCCCTCTCTACTTATGGCTCTTTTTATATGGACCACCACATGAGATAGCACTTAGAGAAATATCAAGGGAAATAAGGCTTCACCTAACGTACTCACATACAAGAGGTAGAGAGAGAGAGAGAGAGAGAGAGAGAGAGAGAGTACATCTCTCACTAGGAGACTCCTAATGTCTCCACCCCCACAACATTCTCTCACTTGAAGACTAGTTTCTCTAATAGTGTGAAAAACACTACTGATAATTGAAATTGCGGTTTTAACACTTGTGGAGATACTCGGAGATATGTCTAAGGACCTAGGGCGGGGGAGGGGGGGGGGGGGGGGGGGGGGGGGGGGGGGGGGGGGGGGGGTGATTAGAACATTTTCAAAATCTTTTCGCCTACTAACATATTTTATCAAATAGAACAAAGTAAGCAATAACACTTAGGCTTCCAAGCGAAAGTGGGTCCAATCACAAGACTAGCATAAAGTTAAACAATAAGCAATCCTAGTCTAAAACATGCATAGGTAAATAAAATATACAACTAATCAAGATCCTAACCTATGCAACTTGTGTAGACTTATGAGAGTGGATCAATGAGCTCAAGTCTACACAACTAGTGAAGGTACATCTTGTGTGTGGATGAGCCTAATAAGTGCCTGGCATACATTCCTATCAAGCATTCATAATTAAACAATTAAACTAACAATGCTAAGATATAAATGTGCTCAAGAACAATCACAAATACAAGGATGTATATTGGTTCGACTACTTGTCTACTCCACTCCCGGTTCAAGTACTCAACCCCTTTGAGCACACCGGCATTCACTATCGAAAGTTTTAAATGAGGTTCACCTCTCAACCTTTACACGGAGGTTTTATTGGTTCACCTCTCAACCATAACCGGAGTTTTAGACATAAGCTAACTCTCAACCCAACGCACGTTTGCTCCCGTGTCGGAGGCTCCCCCTTGGAGACTTAGTTTAGGCCCAGCTAACGGGCCAAGGAACGGTTAACATCCCTAGGTCGAGTTCGACAAACAAACTCTAAATGGACTCTCAATAAAGACAACCTACTTGTCGGATGAGCCCCTTGTTTAGCGCTGGATTGGGTTGCTCGATTTCCGCTCTCCCGTGCTTCAATCAGCTTCCCTTGCTCCCACGATCGTGTTGCCGTTGCGTCGCCAATGCCTCAGCCACACTTGATCAAACACCTTGCATGCGATGCCTTTGAGATGCCCAAGGTGCTAGGAGGATAGGTTTGAGAACTCTACAACTAATGGGAATGGGTTGCCTAGAGTCTCTTTCCTACAACGATCTCATCTTAGAGTTTTGGAAAAGGATTTGCCAATCAAGAAGCTTCCAAACTCTAGAGATCAAGAGGGGATGAAGGTCATCTTCTTCATGAGCTTGGAATGCTCTAATCTTGTGTTAAAGCATAAGGAAGATGCCTTGCATAGGTTGGGAATGAGCCTCAAATGGTCTCCAACAAAGGTAGCTTCACTCCTCAAAAATCCCTCATATTAATGCCAAAAAACCGAGCTCTATATGTAAGAAAGGAGAGCTCCAACGGTCATAAAACGGGCAGAAAACGGCTCTGGCCTACCTGTCCCGACCGGTCGGATCCCCTTGCTAGAGAGAATGGACAAAACAGGCCAATGAATACAGGACGACCGGTCTTGACCGGTCGGCTATGCTTGCTGGACAGGCAAATTTATGAAGGCCGACCGGTCTTGACCGGTCGGCTACCTATTTGAACATGCAGCAAGGCTGCTGGACAGCCTGGCCGACCGGTCTTGACTGGTCGGCTGCCCAGCTATCTCAACACAGCAAGTTGCTGTGGGACTGGCAGCCTGGCCGACCAGTCTTGACCGGTCGGACCAGTCCAGCCGACCGGTCTAGACCGGTCGGACAGGCCTGGGTTCAGTCATGCTATTTGCTGACCCGATTCTTCCTCAACCCTCATGCATTGGCCATGTTTTGGGTGATGTTCAGGGACACCTAGGGCCACTCTAAGATGACTAAGGGGTTTTCAAAGATGGTCAAGGTCATCAAAGAGGTTACAGGTTGGGTTTTGGTCAAGGTTAAGGCACCAAGGCATCACTTTTACCTAATTCTTCTTCCTTGATGCAGCCGGTCCGTCTTGAGTCTTCGGTCTTCATCTTCATTGGGCTCAACCGACACTAGACTCACTGACGTAAGTGATTGACAAACAAGGTGCACTAGTATGCCACGGAAAAGTGCACTAACAATAATAGTTGTCCAAACGCCATCATTCGTTAAATAACAACGAGTCCAATAGAAGTCATACACCAAAAAAACTTTTCCCTTGCAATAGGCCTCGTCAATATGTCTGTCATGTTGTCGTTGGTGTGAATCTTCTACAATGAGATCTGACCGTCTTCTACCACATTGCGAACAAAGTGATACTAAACATCAATATGTTTGGTTCAAGCATGAAATACCAAATTTTTAGCGAAGTGTAATGCACTTTAATTGTCTGAACCACCACTACCACTTTCTATTTAAATGTCAATTTTTATAGCAATCTCTTCAACCAAATAGTTTCCTTGCATACTTTTGTAGTTGATACGTACTCTACTCTTCTAGAAGACAATGCCACCACTAACTACAATCTCAGCATCCACCTAACTGCACCACCAACCAAAAAGAAAATATAACATGTGGTGGATTTTCTTTTTTCATGATCTCTTGTATAACTTACTTCCACAAGCCCAACTCTAAATTTTAGCTATTATAGATAGCTGCCTTAAAAGTACCATTCAGGTAATGAGGAATTCACTTCAAATCAGTGCAATGATTTCTCCATGAGTTCGTCATGTATTTATTGACTGCTTTCGCTGCTTACGTGATAAGTGCCTAATATTGTATAATTAACCCTGGTTGTTAAGGGCATTATCATTGTTTTTCCGGTTAATTGTCCCTCATTAGGCGATTTTTCAATCTTCAGGTGATCAGGAGAGGTTGGACAAGATCCGACCCAATTAGGGCGATTAAAGGCCATAAAGTGATCAAGATAAAATATGTGGTGATCATAAAGAAAATCGGGCCGTAAAGATCAAATGATGGATCATATTCTATAGTGGACCGCACCACAACCACTCATTGGAAGTCCGGGATGTGCATGTTTGATGGTAGTGATTTGGAGATCACATGAGTTTGAACGGTCAAGATTGGATGTCTATAGTTGGGACCAACTGTGCATCAAGCAACAAGTGGAGACATCTTTAATCCTTTGCATGTGACAAACATATCAACTATCCATCTATGGTGGACCCCACAGCATGCAAGATGAACTTGACTAAGACATCCACCGCATTAATGGCCAGGATCATCACACGGTGGGCAATCTCAGCAGCCCAGGACCAACATGATCGCATCCACCATTCAAAGATTCCACCTTCATCCAAACCGTCCAATGGGCCCCACCAACGTGTTGATTCAATCGTCCATCCAGTGGACGTCCAAGCTGCAAGGTGGGCCACACACCGCATCTTCTTTCCAGCCGTCCATTCATCCAGTTGCTAGATGAACCGTCCAACCAATACAACGGCCAGCCCACACGTGCAGCACATCAGCCAACCGCCCATCAGCTCCACCTGCTGGACAACTCCATGACCATCCATCATTAGCACACATGTGCTGCATCTGAACCGCCACTGCAGCAAGATCAACAGTCGCATCAAGCTACTGAGGTTCGGCCCATCATCACCATCCAGCAGCTACTGCATCAAGACCGTCCATCAATGTGGAGCTGATGAATGTCCAGCAATGGACAATTTTCTCCATTTCACCATCCAGCAGCAGCCGTCCAAGGTGGACCCCACAACTGATGGTGTGATCTTCAGTCGTCCATCTGATGAAGGCCTGCAACACCCAGCATAAGCAGCAGTGCTGCATCTCAGCCATCCACGTCTGTCCATCACAGCCATCCATCCAACCAGTTAATCATCTTAGTCGTCCAAGCTGCCTCACCATCAGCTCAACACACGTGCTGATCATAGAAGCCAACATCCACCGTCCAGCACAAGTGGTCCCCACCTTGCACATGTAGTGCTCCAAGCACCAGCGTCCTTCAACGTCCAGCTGGTCAGCAAGCTCAGTCGTCCATCGTCCATTCCAGCTTCAGCCACCTCAGTTGTCAAGCAGATGGAGTAGAGATTAGATCTCCACCATCCAGAACTCCTCTGCACTGTGCATCAGCCCCACCTGAGTAGCACCAGCGTTTAAGGCCCTCACAATCAAAGTCCAGCAGTGGACGTCTTCCAGTCCAGCAGCTTCCATCACCATCCAGCAGCTGTTCCAAACAGCAACCAGCAACCTCACATGCCAACAATGGAGAAGCCTCCCATCTCCCAAACGTGCAAGAGAGGAGCTCGCTCTCTCTCTCTCTAGCTCTCTCTCTCTCTCTCTCTCTCTCTCTAGCTCTCTTCCCAACACATGTGTAAGGCTTGAAAGTGCCACCTCATCATCCAAGCCTCACTCCATTCTCAAACCTAACTAAAAATCTGCTTTGGGTTTGGAGTGACACCTAGGCTTGGAGTACCTTTTTGCCACATGTCATTCCAAGCTTAACTCCAAGCCCAAACCTAAAAGAAAAGCTTGCTTTGGGCACTCCAAGCCTAACTCCATTCTCGAACCTAAATAAAAATCTACTTTGGGTTTGGAGTGCCACCTAGGCTTGGGAGCCTCTCAAGAGTCTATAAAAGGAGGCAATCCCTTCTCATTCTCATCACCCCATCCAAGAGTTCTCTCTTCTTTAGTCTTCTCTTCTTTCTTTTGTAGTGTAGAGTAGTGTAGAATTTTCTTTCCTAGTAAGTTTTAGTCTTCCATTGTAGCATGGTTGGCTAAACCTCTAGGTAAGGCTAGGGGTGAAGCCTTTGAAGAAATTTGCAAAGTTTGGTTCTTTTAGTTCAACAATGGTGTGTGAATGTTGGAGTTCTCTTTGGTTGATTGGTTCGGTTATCAACCTCGGCAGACGCTATTATTGTGTAAGCCCCTTGATCCATCGTCGACTCCGGGCACGTTGAATGCTTGGGATCCCTTACACACCAATTAGCTAGTTCATGATCGATAAAGTTCCTTGATCGATCGTCGACTCCGGGCACGTTGGATGCTTTGGATTCCCTACGGTCATCGAGCTAGTGCAGGTAAAGTCATCGATCTGTAAAATCCTTTGATCCATTGTAGACTCCGGGCACATTGGATGCTTTGGATTCCCTGCGATCGATAGACAAGATCTTAACGGTTGGATCGGTCAATCAAAGCCTCTTATCTTGTAAGTATGCATTTGATTGTATGAATTGTGATCTCATCGGTTGACTTGTTGGCAAAGTTGTTGATCTGTACAATTCCTTGATCCATTGTCGACTCTGGGCACAGTGGATGCTTGAAATTCCCTGTGATCAACTAACGAGTGCTTCATGGTCAAATCAATTGGTTCAGATCACCACCTTTTATGAAATATGCAAATGGTTTAACTGTTTTATCTTCCGATTGGAATGAATCTTTATTCGATTCCAATTGAGTTATAGTTAGACCAACGAATCAAACCTTGTGGATAAATCAAAGGTGGATCCCTGATGCCTTAGCCCCTTTTCTATTTTTGTCTTTCACCACACGCAACTTGCTCCACTCTTGTGGATTAAACCAGATTTCATCTCACTCACCTAAACTAATTCCTCTAAGTGTTCTTAACCTCAATCCCTGTGGATCGACCTCGGTCTTACCGAGTATTTTACTACTTCACTACCTGCACTTTGGTGTGCAATCTTCGGATTGTAGCATTATGCAATGTCTTGGTGCACATCCTAGCAACACATAAGATTCCTCACCACCGATAAATATGATACTTTAAACATATGTGCCTTTTCAGCTTCTGTGCTATGACACTGATATGAAGATAGCTTGCAACTAACAGGTGATGAAGTATTGACCGGGTTAGAATTTTGTATGTTGAGGCGACGCAAAACTCTTTTAACATAACATTTATAGGTTATCCAGACTTTTTTGTTATTCATGTCTCTAAATGCAGTCATCCCGGAAATCTGATTAACGACACCCAAATCCTTCGTATTAAATTCTTTAGTTAAACAAGTTTTTAATGTTGCAATTATATCTCTATAACTACCTACAACTAACATGTCATTCACACACAATAACAAAATAATAAGTCACAATTACCATAACTACAAACACAGGCATAATGGCCTACCTCACATCTCTAAAATCTCAATCTCCTAATAACGGAATCAAACTACTTGTACCAACACTTTTATGCCTGCTTTAAACTCTAAAATAATTTGTTCAACTGACAAACTAAATTCTTCTTGTTTTCTTCGATAAATCTCTCAGGTTAAGTCATATCAATTTCTTCATTAAAATTCATATTTTGGCTAATTATCCACTTGTGGGTAATTGGATCCCATAATAAGTACTCATTTCTTCCTTCTAGGTTATCAAAGCTTTTTTATTCTTCCTGGTTAATTATCTCTCGTGATTGGTCATTTCTCGATGCGCGAGAGAATCCGATCCAATACAACGCACAATCTAAGTTTCCTGGTTATAAATAGCCCAGTCCATTATTCACTAAGAGAGAAAAGGGAGAGAACAATATAGAGGCATCTGGTTAGTACGTGCTATCCAAGGAAGAATCATTGCTAAAATCCCCATCGGAAGTACAAATCCTTCGCCGAAATCCCTATTCTATCATCGAAATCCCAAATTCCGATAACCAGAGCTTGGTACCTTGACCACCGGCAAGTGAGCTTAAACTCTGATACGTCGGAATCCCCTCAGGGCAAGGGCTGGCACGTTGAAAGTATGCTGACCAACAAAAACCAGAGGAAAATGAAGGAAAAACTAAGTATACGTTTGGTGCGTCAACCGTTTTTATTAAAAATGGGTTGGAGCATTAGCCTAAACCTAACATGTCAAGCCTCTAGCTGACGCGCCAGAGACATTTGGTCTTGTTTGGTACCATTTTTAGTGGAGCCAGGGCGGGAGTGAGATCGTGCACCGTCTCTCTCACAGGATAACTAATCTGAATCCACGGATCTATCGAAAAAGACACTCGATCTTCCTTGATTTCTCAAGGGGTAACTTGAAGAACACGAGCCAAACAGAGTATAAACTCAATTTCATTAATAATTTATTAAAAGCTACATAATAATGATCTAAAAAGAGCTTAAATAGATTAAACTTAATCCTAATTTTATGCTCAACACTAACTTGTAAATGAAGAAAAGAATCCTAATAAAATTAGAAAAGAAACAGAAAAATCTACGCAACTGTATAAAGTTTGTAGGGCGTTGTCTTCCTTCCACTTGTACAAGCAATCCACATATTTGATGCACACGAAACTTTGTGGTTTTGCTGACATCGATGTAATCTTCAAGATGGTCGGCTCAGATTATCCATATCAATAGTAGTGGCCCACCAGGACCATCTCCAATTTTAGTAGGCGGAATTCGGAACTTTCTAGACAGATCGTACTAATTTAGACGCCACGATCAATTCGTAACTCGGATCGACGTGAAACTTATTGAGTTTTCTCGGTGTCGAGCAGCTTTACAAGATGGACGGAACGAATCTTCATAAATAATCAAAATGGGCCCCACGAATTAGGCCGAAATCCAAAAATGAGAATAGTAGTTTCCTATTTCGAAGGAAACTCCAAAATCCAAAATTTTAGCAAAATCCACACTTCTCACGACTGGTCGGCAGGGGGCCACGACCGGTCGTGGATAATCCCAAATCGTCCAACGATCTGGATGGGATTCTAATCGAAATCGACCGGTCCGACGACTGGTCCTTGAGCGTCCACGACTGGTCGTCAGATGACATATGTTTTGTATTTTTTTTATTCATTCTCCGGTCCATCTCCATCATGAATGTCATCGATCATCGCCCTTGATCATGGGGTTCACTCCCTACATCAATTTTGCTCCACCCCGATGACTTTGAAAGCATATACTGGGTATGTAGACCCCCTGGGACCGTCCTGAGGGCCAATAAGGCCTCGAAGACCAGAATAACTGATGAATTACTCGGGATATGTGTCCTTGAGTCGTCCGTGATGCATTAACATAGGTTCATCTTCTTGCCTCGATACTAAGGACCCGTGGTCCCGATGCAATGGTCAAATTAAAGCTTGAATTCTATTTTAGTGTCTCAAAGTCATGCAAAGAGGCATTATGATTAGTACTATGTATTAGAATGCTCGTCGTAAGCACGACTCGATTGTGAAACCCGAATATTGGTCAATACCGAGTCTATAGGAGACTATTCTATGTCAAACTATGCAAAATAAATTAAAATTGTCAAAAAATGTACTCACCCTTGTGAGAAATCATATTAATGTTAAGGACTTCCATCATTCGGAGTCTTGCGGTGCCCTATCTGTTCAAAAAGGTTTCCGTGGACATGATATGAGATGCCCAGGGTCGTAGTTAGTCTTCCTGAGGTCACCCATCCTAAATATGAGCCTTAGAGTCGCACTGCCCGATTAGTTGTAATTAGTCATCTTGCTCGAAATTAAATCAACGGGACATAGAAACTAGACTCTCGAAGATGGTGCGGTCTATATAATTAGCCTGATACAGTCCATGCGACCTTTCTCTGCAGCCTAAGCGGGCCAGTTATTAAGAAACGTAGTCCTCGACTGACTCGATCTTTTGTCTTTTAATCAAAGGTCATCTGTATGATATAATTAAGGGCTTGTGCTAAATCATGGCCTGGAATGTATAAAACTTAAAATATCTGGAATAAAATTCTCTCTTCACGCTTTGTTTGTTTGTGTATTAATTTATGTTATCTGTAAATGACTATGAATTTCTACTATTCTCCTACAATCAGAGAATAAAAATGCAATTAAAAGTACCAAAATGTGGATATTCCGTATGTTGAAATCCACGATTTTAATAGGAGCGAACATGTTCCACCTCTCTTTTAATGTCTTTGTTGGAGTATTGAGTTTGTCAACTCTTTTTTACTTAATGTTGTCACCTCCATCTAGCGATAATACAACATTTATCTCAAATGAGGGAAACAATACTCACAAAGGCCATGTAAGATGATGTGTTAGTTATATAAGAGGAAAAGACATTTAAACACTGATGGGTAACAACACTTTAGTGTTTATTGTAAGAAAAAAAAATCACATAGTTGATAAATATTGATCTACTTCATAAAATGGTGGGCTAATATTCACCTAGCAGTGTACACGGGCGGCTTTTCCACCACTAGTGGGACCTCTTTAGGCCTAGGTTACTTTTCGGTGATCTCTCGCGCGCATTGACCTTAAAAAACTTCTCATTAGAAACTCAATGGCAAAATCCATACCTTTCTTGCCAACTCGGGTAAGGCTTTAACTACATCTTTTGGTTCATAAATAAATTGATCTAGGTATGCCAGCCATAAATTTTGTGGCAATCGGTTTAGTCCAATAAAGTAAAAGTAGCATTATATAATGCTAGGTGAAGAATATATACAAAAATTCAAGTTTTGACTTTGTTTAGGCGAGGCCCATGGCTTTTAGATCCAACCATTGATTAAACATATGAATGAACCATGTACCAAAAATCTCCCAAGTTGGATGATTTAAAGACTCTTATGACTTGTAAACGGTTGCTACACTCACTAGATCTAAGTCATAAGTTAGTGGATGGGGGTCAGGCTAGCTAATCTAGGTTTGGGTGCTGCCATCATTAATATTTTTCTCAGGCTTTAGTGCTCCAACAAACCGTCATGAATGATATGCATTCACATTTAAAGCTGTGCATATCTTCCATACTTATCAACCCAAAGCATGAAAATCATGCTTTGGGTTTTTATTTAATTCTCCTAATGTTTTCGCTTGCCCATCATGTAACCCACCTGAGTTTGAATCGGCCTAATTTTTTAGGCCCCGGTCAAAACACGGGGTGATGCACTTGATGGATTGGGTAAATCTCATCTACATGAATTTTTCCATCCACATCAGCGAACAATCACCTCCCAACACGATTATTATTGATAACCACATTATGCTTCATTCGTCTCATAAAATTATTTTTTAGGCATCCAAACAATATTTTAAGAAAGGAGAAGTAAATAGCTTTTCCAAACAAAATCAATTTTCAATAACTAATTTTTAAAAGGCTCAATTCTCGTTGTATTAGGATACTTCAGTTGTTCAATCTATTGATCTAGGTTATTCATTAGGTCAACGCACATTTAATAGTTGCCATGCAAATGCTGCATTTACTTGACAAATATGACCATTTTCTCAATAACCTTTAATATGAATGCTTAAGATCGCGAAAATAGGTCCACTAACTAATTTAATCCATTTATTTATTAGGACCCATCTTGGAGTACTTAATGATTCTAAAAAATCACATTTATTAGACAGTTGTAGTTATGCTATCCATGGCTTAGAAAATTGATGGCTATAAAGATAAGGCCAAAGCAAGGATAAAACAAGGATAGATTGTATCACTGTATTTACATCTAACCTTACATTGTTAGATTCAAAGACTAAAAAGCCAACATGTGGTAGCACCGCCATGTAGAAGATTAAGACAAGACAATCAACAGAAGAAAATCATGGGAGGACAAGAAGGTCATCACTAAGGGACACATTTTAAATGGTTAAGAAGACCGAGAGCACGCAGTCGCTACACATTTGTGTGGCGAAATATAAAAAGCCATAATTTATTTAATGCCCGCAAGAGAGCACATGCAATCGTATAGCTAGTTAGCACTAATATACTCCAGGACACATGATAGAATATGATTGACTGCTCTTAGCTAATGATTGGCTGAAAACACGACGATCAAAGGAAGCCATCCTTAAAATAAAAGCATAATTGACCATATCTGTTGATTGACCAATTGGTTAAAAGAAAATTGTGAAAATTGATTCTAAATATAATTCTCCACTAACTGCCCCATGTGCCTATAAATAAGCAAAGAACAGAAAGCTTAAGGCCTACGCCAATTTAACACAGCTTTCCTATATGGTGCAACATTGCTCATCTCTCATAGATGCCTTTCTTAATTTAGTCTAGTTTTTATCTAAATCCTCAACCACCAGCCAACACAATGCTGCAAAAAGCATGGACCAATTAGATTGCTCATCTCTCTATCTTATGTCCACGATCACACTGCTAGACTATTAGGAAGATCATTGAGTTTTGAATAGAAGGCCAACGAGGCTTTCTTGTCTACTTAGAGATTTCATTTGTTTCCTTGTCTATAAAGTTCGACTCCATGCGATGAACAGACAATCATCTAACCACGATTATCTCACCTACAAAGCCTAGTCGAGCAACGAATAGACAATTGAATCATGATAATCTCACTAACGAAGTGAGGCCCTGAGTGACAAAAAATAGTCATTGACCACGATTACCTCACCTACAAAGTTTGGTTTTAAGTGACCAACAGGTTATTGCCGCACTGATCATCTCGCCTGCGAAATGCAGTTTCAGGTTATGAACAGATTGTCAGTTAACCATGACTGTCTTACCCATGATACCTAATTGCACGATGAACAGACTGTTGAAGATCCGCCCGTTATTGATCATCTTGCCTACGAAGCTCGATTCATGTCAAGCAACAAATAGAGAACCATACCTCGAACCACGATTGCCTTGCTTATGAAGTTCATTTGAACATATTATCGTTATTAATGGTCGTCTCAGCTATGAAGCCCAGCTTAATGATGAACAAATCGTCATGCTCGACAACCATCTAGCCTACGAAGCATGGTATCTTGCTTAGTGACAAACAAATTGTCGTTAGTTATCCATTTTCTTTTTTCTTTTTTCTTTTTATCTCTACATTGATTGCAAGCATTCGCTCAATGTTAATAAAATACTTTCAGCTTTAGGCTATATCCCTTTACCAATATTATTCTATCGTTGAATTATACAAGCTATCACACACTTAATTGGAAGTCCTTTTATTTGAAAGGCAAAAAAAGCTTAGCAGAAAGGTGAACCCTTCCCTTCATAAGTCACTCGTTCTTTTGCATTAGAGGTTGTATAGATGACCAATCTATATGAAACTTGGTCTCTTAATTTATTTGGTGCCTGAAGTCATAGGTATTTGATTCAATTCAAGCCGCATTAGTCTATGGTATGTGAAGCAGGGAAGGGTCTGAAGAGATAATGAGGAAGATCACCGTCTGCCTCAAGTGTGTAAAACTTTGAATCCATGAGCTAGTTTCTTGAATCTATGAGAAAGTTTTTTGAATCTACGAGAAAAAAAGATATATAACTTAATATTTTTTATTCAAATAATGTGTAATATCCATAATTTTATCAATTACACCATTAATAAAGAAAAATAAAACCCTAATTCATAATTACAAAAATAACAAAATTCTAACCTTAATAGAAGTTACCTAAAACAATAAAACTCATTCAAAGCCTAATTTGTCAAAAATAAAAAGTTTAGATAGAACTTAATAGAGGAGTCTTAGTATGATTACAAGTAATTTCTAAAAGGGAAGGAAATATGAAACTTTAAAAATAAGAAATACTACAACAATTAGAATTACTAAAAATATAATTTTTTTTCTAAAATTCTATTTTAAACTGGAAGTGCTCGTTTTCTTGGGAAATAGACTGACATCACACATTGATTAACCCTGAATGGCATATTACAATAAAGATTAATAGGTTATGATTCGTGTAACGATATCCGAATCAAAAGTTACGGTTGATTTATGGTTCACACTTCAATCGGAGATTTCTCTCTATCCATGATGAATTTCTTCAATGTGGACGCAGTTAGGGCCCAGTTACGCCATTCCTTATGTAGGACTGGGCCTGGTATGATGGATTAATACTGCTTCTATTTAGCTTTCTTTTGGTCCAGCCATGTTAGGAATGTACTAATGCCACGTCCTACATCAGTCCCCTCCACTTGAAAAAAAACTTGTTATCGAGTTATCCAATAGACTTAGCTTATGATACTCATAAAATTTTGCCACAATGAAATTTTATGACATCTCCATACCCTCGAGAGGATCAACAATATAGGCGACGATCTTCTTATTCCTTTGCTTTTTATATGTTCCAATTGGAAACTTCTCCTTAGATGAACTTGTATAGTATCATCCACTTCAAATACCTTTTGACTCTGATGTTCATCAGGCTCTTTCTTATACAATACAATATACTCCTGTAACTTTTTAGGTGTCAACAGAGTTAGCCTTCCCTTAGGAATTAGATCCTCCACCAGTTCTTGTAAGATCCTTCATTCTTTTGAAACCATCTGATAATGTGCTTGATGAAGTAAACTTACCCCTACAATAAAATCAATGTGGTGCTGTATATCCTGTATAGAGGGCAACTCATCGGGTATGATTGCCTTGAATTCCTACAACACTGGTTTCAAGTTTTTTGGGATGTTCATGGGTTCTAATTTATAACTAATGCATGAATCTTACCCATCTTTTCAAAAATTTGGATGAAATCTTAGTCATTTACGAGAGATTGCCCCTCCACTTTAGAAGTTTTTGGGTTGATTTTCTGTTCCCATAGGGGTGAGGATAAATTTTCTACAATCCTGAACAAAAATAAAAATATTATCTCGACCTCTATGCGTGGCATCATAGTCGTACTGCCATGGTTGACCAAGTAATATGTGACAAGCCTCCATATAATAACATCATTCAGTTACATTTATCGATGGAGAAAAGAATATAAAGTCATTCAGTTACATTTGTCTCATCGATCTCCTTGATTCATCCAATTATGTGCAAGGTGCTCTTCTGTGTCTAGTTACAGCTTTTCCACCGTAGACTTTGACACAATATTCTCACTGCTTCACCATCTACGATCACATCACAAACATTTTTGTGCACGGTGCACCTTATTCGAAAGATATTGTGTTGTTGCAAATCTATCTCATCCTTCGACATATGCACCAACTTTCTCACGATCAAAGTGATGGCTTGTGATTCACAAATATTGCATGGTGGTCTGCAATTCATCACCAGTGTTGCACCATGAACATAATGACCATGAGTTCTATTATCAATTTCATGTTGCTCGTGTAAGACTCCATTAAGTGGGCCACACATGATCATCGGTTTAGATCATGACCGTTGGATTATTCAGATTGAGCGATTCAGTGGGCCCCACTACAGTTGTGATCATTGTAAATAGGTTTGGGGCGGGACGCTTGAACCGTGGCCCCTATGCGCGGTTATTGAGCCAGATATGGAAACCTACGGTGTGGAGACCCTAGAGGAGAGAAGTGTGATGGGTAAGCTTCTCTGGCCCTCTTTCCTATAAATATATGTCTTGGTCCCCTCACCAACACATAAGAGAAAACCCTAGTCCCCATTGAGAGGTTCTCCTAAAGGTGTTAGGTGCGGAAGACCAAGAGTTTCTCTCGGCAACACGGCGGCATCGGAAATGTCTTCCCAATCAGGTATGGCTTTAAGATTATAGTATGGAATCCCCATTATTCGATGCATAGACGATCCGATTATTCCGCATTAAGTGTTCAGTTTCACAGTTGGTATCAGATAATCCTATGCATTGATCTTGGAGATTTAAAGATGAAAGATATACTGAAACATCAGATCCGTGTGGACCCAATCTGGACAATCAGATCTGGGCAACATGGAATTAGATGAATGGATTGCTGATCATCGATGGCTGCCAATCAGCAGCAACAGCGGCGATTGGGAGTCGGCCTTAGATTCTGGCATACCGGCTGTTGCCGCCTCTGTGCGACCTTGCCGCCATAGCCAATGCCAGCCAGTTGCAAACAGAGTTCCTGTTTATGGAGATCGACAGTAGCGATCACCGCATCCGAAATCGCTGGCCACTTACAGCCGGTCTCCGCCCTATCCTTGAGATCCGGTCGCCTGCAATGGTTGCATCGAGGGTTAACACCCATCGCTGCCATTCAGATTTAAAAAAAAAAAAGGATTTTCCGCTGCCGGCGGTAATAGCCAACAGCGGCGCACGCACCTGTTTTTTTAGGATCAGCAGCAGCAAGCCATAGCCGTCGACAGCAGCGGTAAAACCCATGTCTTCCATGGCCGCTGCTCGAGTGTAAACCCACCTTCAAAAGAACATATGATCTGATCTGCGCGAATCTGTATGAACCATCGCTCGAATCTGGATGCGCGATGACTACTGCTCGAAACTGTTTCAAAACGGGCGGTAGATTGCTGCGACGCCGATGTCAGATGATTGTTTGGATAGAGAAGAAGGTAGAGGATTTGCGAGCAGCCATTAATGGCTGCCACTCCAGCGGCAAACCTCCTGGCGACGGTGGACCCTTACAGTTGCCCTGTGCTGCGTCCTCAGCGTCGTTGTCGGCGCTGATGGAGAAGATAGCGGCCATTTTCATCCGGTTGCTGGAGGCGGCTAGGGTTTTGGAGAGAAGCTGGATTTTGGGCGTTGCGTGTAGCAGCGGGTAGCTGCTGTTGTGTTGAGAGGGCCGTGGTCAGTCCTTTTTTTGGACGTTCCTAAAACATCTGGTCCTCATCTGGTGGGCCCAATTCTAACACGAGCTAGCCCACGATCATGTGGCCCATGTCCAGCGCTCGGCCCACTTCAGTCTGGCCCATGTCTACAGGCCCAGTCTAATTGCCAGGTCCATTTTTAGCATACTGTGGGCCTATGAATTGGACCATTGGGCCTGTCTATTGGGTCCAAACCACAATAATTTTTGGCCCGTTTCCAGCAGGCTATGGGCCTAATTTTGGGCCTTTTCATAAAAATTTTGTGGACCTACTAAAGGAGGTAATTTGGCTGGGCTATGGGTATACTAGTTGTACGCCCAATGTTGGGCTTATTATTGGGCCTAAAATAACAGGAAATTCATTCCACAAATGGCCTAAGTACTTCACTGAAGATGGTTATTTAATATTAAGTTCAAATTTGGCCTAAAATGGGGCCATTACCCATGTGTTTGAGATTGACATTTAGTTGTTGACCATTAAGAAATTAAACCAACCATTCTTTTGGAATATGTTTTGAGCCTACGGGCGGTCAACGTCAGTTGTGTTTTGGGCCAAATCAGAACTCTTACAGAATGGTCCATTTTGGGCAGGACCATGCAGCAATCCTTGAGTTTGGAAGTGGGTTGGAGCTGGTTGTGTTAGCCACCAAAGTGACCTCAACTGACAAAGATTTCTACTTCTAAACTTCAGTATATGGAATTCAGTGACCCTCCATTATAGGATTGCATTCAGTTGCGTTCATATTCAGGCGAGCAGTGGTCAGAACAAAGAAGTATCATCGTTTGGCTGGATGTGAGCGGGATGAAGTGGTTGGTGATGGTGATATAGGTCTGAGAAATTCATTTCACCCAAAGGTGATGGGCGTCTTAGATTTATTTCACCAACATTGGTCAGCTTCATGTTCATAAGAGCCTCCTGTATGTTACAATTTCGCCCAAAGGAGGAATCGTGATGATACGCTGGGCTCTTGCCAGATTTTGATGATTATGGCCCATCATCATTCTGGGTCATTCGATTGAAGGCCCAAATCAATCGAATGAATATACATGCATGATATTTGTGGTTTATGTTTGTGCATTGTTATATGGGACTTGATTATTAATGTGAGTTTTATGCTTTGAATGTCCAGCTATGACTGTTTCCAATATTCCAACACAATTCAATTCCATACCTTTGCTTACTGGGTCCAACTATTCCAAATGGAAGTCGTCCATTGAAATAGTCCTAGGTTGCATGGACTTGGACTTGGCCCTGGAGGAAGTAGAGCCTCATACTCCAACTGATTCTAGTACGGATTCAGCAAAGGCTCACTACAAGGCCTGGACCAAGTCAAATAAGATGTGTCTCAAAATCATAAAGAACTCGATTTCTGAGACCATGCAGGGTGTCATGCCAGACACTGAGAAAGCTAAAGATTTCCTAACTGAAATAGGAAAACGATTTCAGAAATCGGATAAAGCTGAGCTGAGTTCACTTTTACATAAATTGACTCAAGCCACCTATAAGGGTCAAGGAAATATCAGGAAGTACATTGGTGGATTGTCTGATGTGGTGGCTAAAATCCGCGCATTAGACCTTAAGATTGAGGATGAACTCCTGATTTTCTTGGTTCTGAACTCCCTCCCTCCACAGTTCAGTCAATTCCAAATCAGCTATAATACTCAAAAGGAAAAGTGGACATTGAACGAACTGATATCTCAATGCGTTCAGGAGGAAGAGAGACTCAGAAGGTCGAGCAAGACACAAAGTGCACACCTAGTGACATCTGGTCAAGGACGAAAAGGAAATAAGAAAAGAAAGCAAACTTCAGGAAAAGGTTCTACGGGTCCTGCGGGTGGCAATCAGCCTAAGTCTGGAAAGACATTTAAGAAGAAGAGGAAGGGTCCTAATGATGGCTGCTTCTTCTGCAAGAAGCCTGGTCATCAGAAGAAGGATTGTGAAGATTTTAAAGCATGGCTCGTTTCTAAGGGTAAAGACCATATTTTAGTCTGTTTTGAATCAAATTTAGCTGATATGTCCACAGACTCCTGGTGGATAGATTCTGGTGCTACTATTCACATTTGTAATTCCATGCAGGATATGCTCCAAAGCCGGACGCCAACTGATGCAGAGAGATCAGTCTATATGGGGAACGGCATTAGGGCAAACGTGGAAGCTATTGGAGTCTGTAGGCTTAGGTTATCGTCAGGACACTTTCTTGATCTAGTAGATACTGTTTGTGTGCCTTCTATAAGGCACAATTTGATTTCCATTTCTCGTTTGGACAAATTTGGTTATGAGTTTAAATTTGCAAATGGAAAATTAAGCATTTACTATGATTCAATTGTGATTGGTTCTGGCACTTTAGTTAATAACCTTTATCAGCTAGATTTGGATGTTTCACATGTATACAGCGTTGACTCATCACATGGAAACACTAAAGGCATCAAACGAAGTTTAGATTGTGAGAATTCCTCCATGCTATGGCACAGGCGATTAGGCCATATCTCTCGTGAGAGATTGGAAAGGCTTGTACGTGAAGGAATTCTTCACTCCCTAGACTTCTCAGACTTTGGGGTTTGTATTGATTGCATTAAAGGTAAACGACTAGAATAAGGAAAAAGGGTGCCACTAGGAGCGTAGGACTCTTAGAAGTGATTCATACAGACATCTGCGGACCGTTCCCTACAGCATCTTGGAATGGGCAGAAGTATTTTATCACTTTTATAGATGACTATTCTCGTTATGGGTACTTATACCTTATTAACGAAAAATCAGACGCCCTGGATACATTTAAGATCTATAAGGCTGAAGTCGAGAATCAACTCGACAGGAAGATCAAAGTCGTTAGATCCGACCGTGGTGGTGAGTACTACGGAAGGTATGACGAATCTGGGCGTAATCCAGGTCCATTCGCTAGATACCTACAAGATTGTGGCATCGTCGCCCAGTACACCATGCCTGGTACTCCAGAGCAGAATGGTGTAGCGGAAAGGCGTAATCGCACCTAAAGGACATGGTGCGATCTATGATTAGTAATTCTACGTTGCCAGAATCTTTGTGGGGTGATGCGTTGAAAACAGCTGTGCATATCCTTAATAGGGTCCCAAGTAAGGCTGTAATAAAAACTCCATATGAATTGTGGACAGGCCGAAAGCCTAGTCTACAATATTTTCATGTATGGGGTTGTCCTGCAGAAGCCAAACCGTATAACCCGCATAAAAGAAAACTTGACCCTAGAACTGTTAGTTGCTTCTTTATTGGATACCCAGAAAGGTCAAAAGGATTCAGATTTTATTGTCCATCACATTCCATGAGAGTCATTGAGACTGGGAATGCTAGGTTTATTGAGAACACTGAAGATAGTGAGAGCACAAATTTAAGAGATATTGTATTTGAGGAAGAGCGGATTGTGATTCCCACCACAATCATTCAGAGTAGCATGGTTGTCCGTCCAGCAGTGGACCCTGAGATCCCTATGGACGACCATGTACAACCTCAAATACAACCCACTGATGAGGAAATGGAAAACTCAATTCAAAATAATGAGCCATTAAGACGATCACATAGAGAGAGAAGATCTGCAATACCAGACGATTACGTCGTCTATTTGCAGGAGCATGAGTTTGACATTAGGGTTGAAAAGGATCCTGTATCCCTTTCACAGGTCGAACAAAGTGCGGATTATTCTCATTGGTTCGATGCCATGAAGGATGAATTGAAATCCATGAAGGACAACAAAGTTTGGGACCTTGTTGAATTGCCTGAAGGGATTAGGCCGATTGGTTGCAAATGGGTATTTAAAACCAAACGGGACTCTAAGGGCAATATCGAAAGGTATAAAGCCAGGCTAGTTGCAAAGGGTTTCACTCAGCGTGAGGGCATTGACTTTAAGGAGACTTTCTCACCTGTATCTAAAAAAGACTCCTTTAGGATCATTATGGCTCTTGTGGCTCATATGGATTTAGAGCTACATCAAATGGACGTAAAAACTGCGTTTCTCAATAGAGATCTAATGGAGAACGTATATATGTTGCAGCCAGAAGGTTTTAAAGCCAAAGGCTCAGAACATCTGGTCTGCAAGCTTAAGAAGTCCATTTATGGGTTGAAACAGGCATCACGACAGTGGTACCTAAAGTTTCATGAAGTTGTTTCCTCATATGGTTTCATTGAAAACACTGCGGATGAGTGCATATATGTGAAAATCAGTGGGAGTAAGTTTATCATTTTGGTCTTGTATGTTGACGACATTTTACTGGCCAGTAGTGATATTGGATTGTTGCGTGAGACTAAGAAATTTCTATCTCAAAATTTTGAGATGAAAGATCTTGGTGATGCTTCCTTTGTCATCGGCATTCAGATTAGCCGGGACAGATCACGTGGATTACTTGGCTTGTCACAGAGGGCCTATATTGATAGGGTTCTCGAAAGGTTTGGCATGCAAGGTTGTGCTCCTGGCCAAGCACCTATTGTAAAAGGTGACAAATTTGGTCAATTTCAGTGTCCTAAGAATGACCTAGAGAAGGACAAGATGAAAGCTATTCCGTATGCGTCAGCAGTAGGGAGCATCATGTATGCTCAGGTCTGTACGCGTCCAGATATTGCTTTTGTGGTTGGAATGTTGGGCAGGTACCTTAGCAATCCAGGAATGAATCACTGGATAGCTGTAAAGAAAGTGTTGTGCTACCTACAAAGGACAAAGGACTTTGAACTCACATACAGGAGATCCGACCATTTGGAGTTGGTAGGATATACAGATGCAGATTTTGTTGGTTGTCTCGACAGCAAGAAGTCCACCTCGGGATATGTATTCATGATGGTTGGTGGAGCCGTATCATGGAAAAGCGTGAAACAGTCAATCACGGCATCATCTACCATGGAAGCAGAGTATGTAGCTTGTCATGAAGCCACGAATCAGGCGGTCTGGCTTCAGAGCTTTTTCTCTGGTTTACGGGTTATGCAGATGATCCCGAAACCATTGAAAATCTATTGTGATAGTTCAGCTGCAGTTAACTTCTCCAACAACAACAAGCATTCATCGAGGTCAAAGCACATTGACATCAAATATCTTGTTGTGAAGGAGAGAGTTCAGAATCGTCAAGTGTCTGTGGAACTCATCGGCACAAGGCAGATGATAGCGGATCCTCTCACTAAAGGCCTTCCTATCACGCTCTTTAAGGAGCATGTGACATCTATGGGAGTTGTTGATCCCAAGGATGTATTTCAGTAGTGGGAGTTTTCATGTATGATCCGACTATGTCCAGACATTTTTTAGATATCTATTATGCATTGATGATTCTGTTTTTCAGTTTATATCTTGCTTCTCTTTCAGTGTGCGCATTCAGTTTTGAGTAAGCAAGACTTTGGTTTGTGTCTTGGAGACACGTTCAGTAGGACCACTTGAAGATAAACACGTATGATCACATGAGACGTGTAATCTTCATACCACACCCCATATCATTGATCCATGTCGTTAAGGCTATTGGTATTTGTGATCGTGATTCGTCACACTTCGAAAATATGAAATGTTGTGTTGACTACCATGATTCAATATCAGTGGTCTTGATGGACCGGATCTGACAAGCGTTGCTCATAATCATCCAACGGTATTGTTTTGAAATCAGTAGGGCGCCCATTAGGAACTTTTGAAACAAACATGTTTTATGAAATGCTTTTCACAAAATAAAATAAAATGTTTTGTTTTCTTTCTGAGATCAGTGTAGCCCAAGTGGGAGAATGTAAGACTCCATTAAGTGGGCCACACATGATCATCGGTTTAGATCATGACCGTTGGATTATTCAGATTGAGCGATTCAGTGGGCCCCACTACAGTTGTGATCATTGTAAATAGGTTTGGGGCGGGACGCTTGAACCGTGGCCCCTATGCGCGGTTATTGAGCCAGATATGGAAACCTACGGTGTGGAGACCCTAGAGGAGAGAAGTGTGATGGGTAAGCTTCTCTGGCCCTCTTTCCTATAAATATATGTCTTGGTCCCCTCACCAACACATAAGAGAAAACCCTAGTCCCCATTGAGAGGTTCTCCTAAAGGTGTTAGGTGCGGAAGACCAAGAGTTTCTCTCGGCAACACGGCGGCATCGGGAATGTCTTCCCAATCAGGTATGGCTTTAAGATTATAGTATGGAATCCCCATTATTCGATGCATAGACGATCCGATTATTCCGCATTAAGTGTTCAGTTTCACAGCTCGTCATTATGAACATAGGATTGTCCTAAGCTCTCGTCAAACGGTCGATTGCCGCTTGCAGTCCTTGTATGGCTCGTCGATTCTCCTGCTAAAAGACTTCAAACGTTGTTATTGTCGTAAGGTTGTTCCCTAAAGAATCATTCATGAAATTATTGCTCAAACCATTGTTAAATGCCATCGAACTGAAGAAAAAAGCATCGTTGTGATACCAACTGACTCATGGAAGAGCATCAAGAGATAATGAGGAAGATTATTGTCTACCTCGATCATGCAAAATTTTAAATCCACATGATAGTTTCTTTAATTCACAAGATAAAAAGAGATAAAACTAAATATATTTTTTTTCAAATAATATGTAATGTCCATAATTTTCTCAATTATACTATTAATAAAGAAAAATAAAACTCTAATTCGTAATTACCAAAAATAGTAAAATTCTAACCCTACTAAAAGTTACCTAAAATAATAAAACTCATAAAGTCTCATTTATCAAAAACAAAAAGTGTAGATAAACCTTACTAGAGGAGTCTTGGCATAATTACAAGTGATTTCTAAAAAAAAAAAAGAAAATCTAAAAGTCTAAAAATAAGAAATACTACAAAAATTAGAAGTATTAAAAATAATAAATTTTTTTCTAAAAGCTCATTCTTTAACCGGAAGCACACGTTTTTTGTGAAATGGATTGACACGAGCCATCGATTGACCTTGAATGGCCCGTTGCAGTAAATGTTGATAGGTTGTGTGTCCTGTAACAATACCTGGATAAAAAAAAGTTATGGTCAATTTACGGTTCATAGTTCAAACGATGATTTCTCCATATCTGTAATGAATTTCTTCGATTCATACGCACTTGAGGCCGAGTTATGTCATGCTCTACACAAAACTAGGCTCGAATTTGGCAAATTACTTTTGCTTTAATTTGGCCTTATTTCGATCCAACTATGCTATGAATACAACTATGCCATGTCCTATATCAGCATGCCGAGCTGGTACACACTCACGAATGAATGATTTTTAACCAAATAAATTGAACTTTGTCATTTTTGCATCATAGCCCATGGAGTGTGTTCTTACTTAATGGATAGTTCAAATGGATGTATTACCATCTAAGTGAACTTATGCAAGTAGGCCCACCTTTACTTACAGGGCATGACTGCGCAGGAGGATTTCTCTTTTGCCAATTATCATATTCATATAAATTTTATATATATATATATATATATATATATATATATATATATATATATAAAATCATTCCAGGACGATAATCCAAACGAACCCCTATATTTTATAGCAAAAGAAGGTAGGTTTATTGAATCCAGCCATAATAGTTTTCTACGCCCTTTGCACGCGGTCAAGAGATGGATATTGCCATCATTTTCATAACTCATTGTCAGCCATACGTGCTAATGATGGGTACATTCATGTATTAAGTGGGCCAAACATGTATGACTCAGTGGACTGCTGGAATAAAAAGTTAAACGAGTGGTCTAAGACCATCTGATTCCAATTTACATCAATTCCAATTTGTATGGATTCCAATGCATATCAAATACACGTTCCCAAACAGCATATTCCTCACCTCATCAATGGGCCACACTGAAATTTTTGTTTCGGCCACATTCACTGAAGGGACCCATCTATTGAACGTCCAGGATCTCGCAGACGTGTACGTGTGCTGCATTGGCATTTATGGTGCGTGCTTTTTGGCGCTTGAAGATGAGCGTCTCATGTTAGCACTGTGCATTTTACTCTGTTTTCCTTTGGTAGGAAGTGACCGCATTTTCATTTTTCAAAGGCAGCACTTTGAATTTTGAAGGGAGAAAAGCTTTGATACTCTGGAAGGTGTGATGGTTCATGCTCATGCAATCCAAAGATTGTATATATTGAAAAAAATAAAATATTAAAACTCAAGTTACACAGTCCAAATCCTGGAATCTATTTCATATGGAGCATGTACCAAAAACTACAATTATATGACATCCTAACTGTCAGATTAGAAGATATCTTATGGACGGTTGAAATAAAGATTGTCAATGGTCCGAATTTAATAAAATAACCATTAATCATTTTAGGATTATAATGTAAGAACAAAGGGTCCAAAACTTTTACAGTTTAGATTCACTTAGATGCATGCCACATGTACAATTTATTAGTGCATGTGTATCAAATATCACACTCGGCCAGAGTATCAAATAATTATCCAATGAGCCCGATTGCCCAATTTCCCGGCGCGGTTTGGGTGGATCCCTAGATCCACCGAGGCCAGTGCATCCCTAACTGTGGAGCCTACTTTGATGTATCTTACTTACATCGACACAGTCCATCCATTTTTTTAGATCATTTTAGAGAACTATCCAAAAAATGAAGCAGATCCAAATCTTAGGTGGACCATACTACAGGAAAAAGATGTTATTGAATCCCCACCATTAAAAAATTCAAGGGGCCACCGGAATGTTTATTTTCTATCCCAACTGTTGATAAGGTCACAAAGACTTGGATAAAGATACCACACAAATATCAGTTTGATACAAAACTTTTATGGCCCATGAGAAGTTTCTAACGGTTGAGTACTACTGTTTCCTGTATTATGGTCCACCTGAGACTTGGATCTACTTCATTTTTGGGATCATGCCCTAAAATAAGTTTATAAAACGGATGGACGGCGTGGATACAAGGAACATGCATCAATATGGCCCCACGGTGAAGGATTCGACCCACCTGAATGATCCAGGGATCCACTGAAGCCGCGGCGCCACTTTCCACTCACCGTAGCATCCACGAGAATGCCAGACTACTTTTGGCAAAGAGAAGAACTTAAATGCTCTGGCAGGCTGTGATGGATGATACACAGGCACCAAGAAATACTTTATAACTTGCACCAAGAAATACTTTATAACTTGCATACGTGGAATAGAGATAATTCATGTTAAACCGTCCAAATCATGAGTCCCATTTTAGATATATCATACATATGAAATTACATTTATATGATTATCCCAAAATTGGATTGGTTAATATTTACTGGACAGTCTTAAATGAAGTATCCAACGGTGGTGTTTCGATGAACAAGCATCCAAGAATCAAAGGTTAGGATTATTTTAAACCAAATTTGATTATGGGAATGTGGGTTGGAGACAATTGCTTCTACAACTTAGTCCCTTTAATTTGAGCTGATGTGGGCCATAGATACAATATCTAGAGCCTGCATATGAGGCATCATATTCTTCCAGAGTATCAAAGAGCTCGTCATGTAAGGAAACAGGAATGAGTTTGAGTGGACTGAGGTTCGAGAATGTGGCACATGTTACATTGAATCCATGCTGTGGGCCATTCAACATGTGCAGTCCATTCAACATGTGCAGTCATGTTTGAATTTTGTGGGACCCATGACAGACACTCAAAAGTGTCACTAGTGGCTCTCCTTGCAACTAAAACAAGCATTTTCCTGTTTGATGGAAAGAGAATATTAAGGAAAATGAATCACTTTTCTTAATTGGATTGCATGGCGACCCTTGCACCATTTGGCTACGGGGCCCACCATGATGTATACGCTTTATCTAGAAATCAGACTGCGTACTGAGTAAGGAAATCAGACTGCGTACTGAGTAAGCTCTGTTGGGCCGGCCCACTGTAAATGTATGTGGTTTATCCACGCCGTCCATCCGTTTTTCCAGCTTATTTTAGCGGCTGAGCACAAAATTGAAGCATATCCAAAGCTCAAGTGGACCATACCACAGGAAACAGTGACATTAATAATTTCCACTTGAAACCTTCATGGGGCACACAGTGATGTTTATTTGTCACCCAACCTGTTCATAAGATCACAAAGACATGGATGAAGGAAAAACACAAATATCATCTTGATATGAAACTTTTGTGGCCCTAAGAAATTTTCAACAGTAAACTTTCAATTCTAATTGTTTCCTATGGAGTGGTCCACTTGAGCTTTGGATATGCTTCATTTTTGGGAATCAAGCCCTAAAATTATCTGTTAAAATGGATGGACAGACCGGATAAAATACATAAATCACGATGGGCCCTACAAGGTTTACTTATTACGCTTAGTGTAGCATGCTCCACTTTCCTTAATCCATACCGTCCATCCAAAGCTTAAGTGAACCACACCCATGAAATAGTGGGGAAAATGACATCCATTGTTGAAACCTTCCTAGGGCCCATAATAATATTTCTTTGTCCCTGTTCATAAGGTTACATGGACCTAGATGAAGGGAAAATACTAATATCAGCTTGATCTAAAACTTCTTTAACTCCTAAGAAGTTTTCAACGACATGGCCTTCAATCCTATCAGTTTACCGCTGTGTGGTCTATTTAAAAGTTGGATGAGCTGTAATTTAGAGCTCATGCCCTAAAATGAGCTAGTAAAATGGATAGACACGGGATAAAACACATACATCACAGTGGGCCCCATGGAGTCCTAATATCACAAAACTAAGAATACACCATTTTTTCATAGTCAAATTCTCGTGAAAAAAAAAAATTAACAATAACATTGAAAAAGATACTAAGACTTTGATTACTATTTAAATAATAATTTTAAATTAAAATATACATGAACCATGTTTGAATAAAGATCATCCTCTAGTAATCATGTTTGAATAAAGCTAAGAAAATCATCATCAAGGAATCATATGAGTCCTTGGGCTACAATGGATCCTTAGAATAGATCATACACGAGAAGGCTTAAATCAATCACAGTCGTGCTGCTATGGTCGACCAAGTAATATGTGATAAGCTTCCATATCATAACATCATTCAGTTACATTTATCGATGGAGAAAAGAATATAAAGTCATTCAGTTACATTTGTCTTGTCGATCTCCTTGATTCATCCAATTGTGTACGGGGTGCTCTTCTGTCTCTAGTTACAGCTTTTCTACCACAGACTTTGACACAATATTCTCACTGCCTCCGCCATCTATGATCACATCACAAACATTTTTATGCACGGTGCACCTTGTTCAAAAGATGTTGTGTTGTTGCAGATCTATTTCATCCTTCGACGTATACACCAACTTTCTCATGATCAAAGTGGTGGCTTGTCATTTACTAATATTGCATGGTAGTCTGCGATTTATCACCAGTGTTGCACCATGAACATGATGACCACGAGTTCTATTAAATTTCATGTTGCTCATCATTACGAACATGGGATTGTCCTAAAGCTCTCGTTAAACGGTCGATTGCCGCCTGCAGTCTTTGTATAGCTCGTCGATTCTCCTGCTAAAAGACTTCAAACGTCGTTATTGTTGTAGGGTTGTTTCCTGAAGCACCATTCATGAAATTATTGCTCAAACCATTGTTAAATGCCATCGAACGGAGGAAAAAAGCATCGTTGTGATACCAACTGACGCATGGAAGAGCATGAAGAGATAATGAGGAAGATCATCATCTACCTCAATCATGTAAAATGTTAAATCCACATGATAGTTTCTTTAATTCACAAGATAAAAAGAGATAAAACTAAATATTTTTTATTTAAATAATGTGTAATGTCCATAATTTTCTCAATTATACTATTAATAAAGAAAAAATAACTCTAATTCATAATTGCCAAAAATAGTAAAATTGTAACTCTACTAGAAGTTACCTAAAATAATAAAACTCATAAAGTCTAATTTATAAAAATAGAAAGTCTAGATAAACCTTACTAGAGGAGTCCTGGCATAATTACAAGTAATTTCTATAAAAAAAAATAAAATATAAAACTCTAAAAATAAGAAATATTACAAAAATTAGAAGTACTAAAAATAATAATTTTTTTTCTTTTAAAAGGTCATTTTTGAACTGGAAGCACACGTTTTTTGCGAAACGGATTGACACGACCCATCGATTGACCTTGAATGGCCCGTTACAGAAAAGATTGATAGGTTGTGTGTCCTGTAACAATACCTGGATAAAAAAAAGTTATGTTCAATTTACGATTCACACTTCAAATGACGATTTCTACATATCTGGAATGAATTTCTTCGATTCGTATGCACTTGAGACTGAGTTATGTCATGCTCTATATAAAACTGGGCTCGAATTTGGCAAATTACTTATGCTTCTATTTGGCCTTATTTTGATCCAACCATGCTACGAATACAACTATGCCATGTCTAATATCAGCATGTTGGGCTTGTACACACTCACGAATGAATGATTTTGAACCAAATACATTGAGCTTTGTCATTTTTGCATCATAGCCCATGGAGTGTGCTCTGACTTCATGGACAGTTCAAATGGATGTATTACCATCCAACTGAACTTATGCAAGTAGGCCCACCTTTACTTATAGGGCATTGACTGCACAGGAGGATTTCTCTTTTCACAATTATCATTTTCATATAAATTTTCTTTACAAAAAAATTAAAAAAATCATTTCAGGACTATAATCCAAACGAACCCCTATATTTTATAGCAGAAAAGGGTAGGCTTATTGAATCCAGCCATAGATAGTTTTCTACGCCCTTTGCACAAGCTCAAGAGACGGATATTGCCATCATTTTCATAACTCATTGTCAGCCACACCTGCTATAATGGGTACCTTCATGTATTAAGTGGGCGACACATGTATGACTCAGTGGACTGCTGGAATAAAAAGTTAAACCAGTGGTCTAAGACCATCTGATCCCAATATACATAAATTCCAATTTTTATGGATTCCAATGCATATCAAATACACGTTCCCAAACAGCACGCTCTCACCTTGTTAGTGGGCCACCCTGAAATTTTTGTTTCGGCCACATTCACTGAAGGGACCCATCTATTGAACGTCCAGGATCTCGGAGACGCGTACGTGTGCTGCATTGGCATTTATGGTGCGTTGCTTTTTGGCGCTTGAAGAAAAGCGTTTCAAGTTAGCACTATACATTTTACTCTGTTTTTCTTTGGTAGAAAGGGACTGCATTTTAATTTTTCAAAGGCAGCACTTTAAACTTTGAAGGGAGGAGAAAAGCTTTGATACTCTGGAAAGTGTGATGGTTCATGCTCATGCAATCCAAAGATTGTATATATTGAAAAAATTAAAATATTAAAACTCAAGTTACACTGTCCAAATCCTGGAATCTACTTCATATGGAGCATGTAGTAAAAACTACAATTATATGACATCCTAACTGTCAGATTAAGAGATATCTTATGGACGGTTGAAATAAAGATTGTCAATGGTCCGAATTTAATAAAAGAACCATTAATCATTTTAGGATTATGATGTAAGAACAAAGGGTCCAAAACTTTTACAGTTTAGATTCACTTAGATGCATGCCATATGTATAATTTATTAGTGCATGTGTATCAAATATCACACTCGGCCAGAGTATCAAATAATTATCCAATGAGCCCGATTGTCCAATTTCCGGGCGCGGGCGCGGATCAGCTAGTCCCAGTGTGGTTTCAAATCTCTGTGGGCCCCACAATGATGTCTGTGTTTTATCCACGCCGTCCATCCATTTTTCCATCTTGGGGATTAAACTTCCACCATTAAAATCTTCCTAGGGCCCACTGTAATGTTTATTTTCCATTCAACCTCTTGATAAGGCCACATAGATCTAGATTAAGGGAAAAAACAAATACCAGCATGATACCAAACTTCTGTGGCCCTCAAAATGTTTTCAATGTTAAGCGTCAATATCTACTGTTTTCCTGTGGTGTGGTCCACCTGAGATTTGGATCTGTCTCATTTTTGGACTCGTGCCTTGTAATAAGATGGAAAAATGGATAAATGGCATGGATAAAACAGATACATTATGGTGGGGCCCACGGAGATTTGAAACCACCCCTCATATGGGACTAGCTGATCCGCGCCCGTTTGGGTGGATCCCTGGATTCACCAAGGTCAGTGCATACCTAACTGTGGAGCCCACTTTGATGTATCTTACTTACATGGACACCGTCCATCCTTTTTTAGATTATTTTAGAGAACGAACCAAAAAAGAAGCAGATCCAAATCTTAGGTGGACCATACTAGAGGAAAAAGACGTTATTGAATCCCCACAATTAAAAAATTCATGGTGCCATCAGAACATTTATTTTCTATGCCACCTGTTGATAAGGTCAAAAAGACTTCTACGAAGATACCACACAAATATCAGCTTGATCCACAACTTTTGTGGCCCACGAGAAGTTTTTAACGGCTGAGTACTACTGATTCCTTTATTATGGTCCACCTGAGATTTAGATCTGTTTCATCTTATTTTAAAACGGATGAACGGCGTGAATATAAGGAAGATACATCAATATGGCCCCACGCTGAAGGATTTGACCCACCTCAATGGATCCAGGGATCCACCGAAGCCGCGGCCCCCCTTTCCACTTACCGTAGCATCCACGAGAATGCCAGACTACTTTTAGGATAATAAAAAAAGAGCTAAAAACCAAAGAAAGAAAGAGAAGAGCTTAAATGCTCTGGCAGACTGTGATAGATGATACACAAGCACCTAGAAATACTTTATAACTTGCATACGTGGAATAGTGATAATTCAAGTTAAACCGTTCAAATCATGAGTCCTAGTTTAGATATATCATAAACATAAAATTACATTTATATGATTATCCAAAAATTGGATTGGTTGATATTTATTGGACAGTCTTAAATGAAGTATCCAACGGTGGTGTTTGGATAAACAAGCATCCAAGAATCAAAGGTTAGGATTATTTTAAACCAAATTTGATTATGAGAATGTGAGTTGGAGACAATTGCTTCTACAACGTAGTCCCTTTAATTTGAGCTGATGTGGGCCATAGATACAATATCTAGAGCCTGCACATGAGGCATCATATTCTTCCAGAGTATCAAAGAGCTTGCCATGTGAGGAAAAAAAGGCATGAGTAGAGTGTGACATGTTGTATTGTTTGAGTGGACTGAGGTTGGAGAATGTGGCACATGTTACATTGAATCCATGCTGTGGGCCATTCAACATGTGCAGTCCATTCAACATGTGGTAGTCATGTTTGAATTTTGTGGGACCCATGACACACACTCCAAAGTGTCACTAGTGGCTCTCCATGTGACTAAAACAAGCATTTTCCAGTTTGATGGAAAGAGAATATTAAGGAAAATGAATCACTTTTCTTAATCGGATTGCATGGCGACCATTGCACCATTTGGCTACGGGGCCACCATGATGTATGTGCCTTATCCAGAAATCAGAGTGGGTACTGAGTAAGCTCTGTTGGGCCGGCCCACTGTAAATGTATGTGGTTTATCCATGCCATCCATCCGTTTTTCCAGCTTATTTTAGCGGTTGAGCACAAAATTGAAGCATATCCAAAGCTCAAGTGGACCATACCACAGAAACGGTGAGATTAATAATTTCCACGATTGAAACCGTCATGGGGCACACAGTGATGTTTATTTGTCATCCAACCTATTCATAAGATCACAAAGATATGGATGAAGGAAAAACACAAATATCATCTTAATATAAAACTTTTGTGGCCCCAAGAAATTTTCAACAGTAAACTTTCAATTCAAATTGTTTCCTATGGTGTGGTCCACTTGAGCTTTGGATAGGCTTCACTTTTGGTAATCAAGCCCTAAAATTATCTGTTAAAATGGATGGACGGACGGGATAAAATACATAAATCACGATGGGCCCTACAAGGTTTACTTATTACGCTTAGCATAGCACGCTCCCCTTTCCTTTATCCATACCGTCCATCCAAAGCTTAAGTGAACCACACCCATGAAACAGTAGGGATAAAGACATACATTGTTGAAACCTTCCTAGGGCCCACAGTGATGTTTCTTTGTCATCTGCCTGTTCATAAGGTTACATGGACCTAGATGAAGGGAAAATATTAATATCAGCTTGATCTAAAACTCCTATAACTCTTAGGAAGTTTTCAATGACAGGCCTTCAATTGTATCAGTCTACCACTGTGTGGTCTACTTAAAATTTGGATGAGCTGTAATTTTGGGCTCATGCGCTAAAATGAGCTAGTAAAATGGATAGACATAGGATAAAACACATACATCACAGTAGGCCCTATGGAGTCCCAATATCACAAAACTAAGAATACACCCTTTTTCATTGTAACGACCCGTAAATTTTTTGTAATGATAGAAAATAGAGTTAAATGAATTAATTTTTCATTAATAAAAAAAGAAAATATGGACTAGTTGGTTAAGGCCCTCTTGAGCAAGAGGGAAGATTAGGGATCAAGTCTTATCATTGACAAAAATATAATTTTCCTTTTTGCTCTAAATACAAATTTTGAAATTTAAACTTATCTCATCTTATCTCAACCAACCCATCTTATCCGGTCTTATCCTCAACAAACTTCTCTTTAAAAAGAGACCGGTCTTATCCTCAACAAATGGTATTTCATCTATCGTAAAAGAAAGGAAAGAAAAGGAGAGAAAGAAGGAGGAATGGAGGGATCTTGGAGCTAAATCAAGTAGATGTTCTTTTTTTTATTTCATTTAAGTAGGCCAGATTCAACCAATGAACGGGTCGGATCGTTTGTCCGTTTCTTGTACGGATTTAGGGACTTTATGTTTATCTTAACCCTTGAATATGTGATCGTGATTGGTGGGGACCATTTGGGTGGGCCAGGAATCGATCTGGACGGGTCATAATGACCATAAGGCCAAAATGTACATGGGCCACAAAATTCAAATCAAATGGACCTTCAGATGGGCCACATCGATTAAATGAATGATAGGCTTTAAAATTTGTTTATTATTATTTTATTTAATTATTAAATTAATTATGATAAATTATTTTATTCCAAAACATTATTGGGCCTACAATGAAGTGGCCGACCTAATGGTCGGACCAGATGTCTTATAAAACACCATATATAGCCTAAATAAATAAATAAATAAATAAATAATAATAATAATAATAATAATAATAATAAAGAAAAGAAAAAAAAGGATAAAAAGTGGCTGGACGTCCAGCGTTGGACATTTTAAAAAGTGAAGTGGGGGCCCCACTCATGGGACCCACTTTGATGTATTTTGTGCATCCACTCCGTCCATTTATTTCTACATCTCATTTTAGGACTAGTGTCCGAATTTGGAACCAAACTGAGGTCTAAGTGGGCCACACGACCTAAAACAAATTAATGATGAAAAATTAAAAATGAAAGTAAAAAGATAAAAATTCTGGGCTTGGACAGCGGTCCACTCGTGGACCCCAGTGTGATGAAATCAGTGGATCTAAGCCGACCATATGTTGTATTATAATGTTTTACAGTCTAGGTTAAAAAATCAGATAAATCCAAATCTCAGGTGGCCCACACCACTTAAAATAGTAATGATAACAACACACATGGTTGAGGCAGTCTGATTTTGGATTGCTGTCCACTTTTGGGACCCATTTGATGACATTTTGAGAAATCTAATCCGTTCAATATCTTAATAAATAAGTTTTTTGGTTAAGGACAAAAAATGACCCGTATAGAATATTCCAGTGGGCCATACCAAGACAAACAGTGGAGACAACACCTGTCCACTGGTTGGGAGCTTGTGGGTCCCACTGTGTAGTCTTTGGAAAATCCAATCCAACCAATCTCTGGAGCAATGAGTTATTAGTTTTGTGACAAAAAAATCAGCCCAATCAGAGTTCCAGGTGGGCGATGCCAAGTGAAATAGTGGGGAGGTACGGTATGGATTCTCATAAATGGATCATTTTAAGATATCCTACGACAAAATCCTTGCAAAATATAATCAATCATATTTGGTAGTGTACCATTGGGGAACTTGTGACCAAGTATAGGATGACCCACCAGTCAAGTGGGCTGTACCATCATAAAATAGAAAAAGGGCCATTCCTTTTGGAAACGTGGGTCACAATAATCGAATCTGGACCGTCCATTAAGGAACCAAAACTCAATCAAGTATAATCCAAATTGAAAATAAGTATATTAAGGCTAGATTGGTGATTTATAAATATAAATTGCATTTATTGTAGATTCAGGACCGATTCTACTCATGACGTGACAGAATTAACAAAGTAACGGCCACTATCAACAGGTGAGTAAATCCCAACATGTTTCCTATTCATTTCAATAAAGTAGGTTGTTGTTGTGTAATGCTATTTTTTGGGGTGACTTGTGTTGATTATGATGATGTTATGCATATATGCCAATGCATTTTATTACTTATACATGTTGAATGAAAGGAATGACAAATAATATGTATGTGCCTTTTAATATGAGAGATGACACGAATGATATGTGCCTCTCGGAAGGAGAGATGATTGACTAATATATATGTGCTTTTCAAAAGGAGAGATGAATTAATTATCTGTTGCCTCTCAATCAGGGAGATGATTATTTAATACGACATATCATACGCTTCATGCATTCATACATTGTTATCCTAGAGCATCGCTCTGGAAGACCGGTAGGTACTTAAGTACCCGGTTACTCAGGGACCATCCTGGAAGCCCACTAATATGTGGAAGTCCGCCCTACAAGGAAGGGGGAGCCGATTGATGGGATCCAATCGAAGCAAGTGGAAGACTGAATAATGCCCACTTGATGCATCATATCATCTTGCATAACATTATTGCATCTATAGTGTAAATTTAATTGTAAGCTGTATTTGGATGTACTACTTATTTGGACGGGTGTGAACCATACTGGGTTTACTCACTGGACTTCCCCGCTGACGGAAGTAAATATATACAGATGGTACATATGATATACATGAGCAGGAATCTGAACAAGTGGAGGAACCACCAAGTATCTTAATGAAGGAAGAAGTGACTACTACGAATCAAGACATTTATATTATTTCTATTATTTTTCTGTTTTATTTTCGTTTGATGACATTATTAATAAGTCTCAAATGGGTGAACCATTGTGTATGGATTGTATTTTTAATTTAATTTTTGTCATATGATAATTTGAACTTAGTACACATATAATCCCACGCCTCTATAATATTTTGACTTTTGAATTAAGTGCTTTTGTGCACAAGTCATACTCCATAAACTGGGCCTGAGGGTGCACACTCTGTGTCAAGATTTCGGGGCGTGACATTCATGGTCAAATTCTCGTGCATAAAAAAATAATATTAACAATATCGCTGAAAAAGATACTAAGACTTTGATTACTATTTAGATAATAATTTTAAATTAAAATACACATGAACCATGTTTGAATAAAGATCATCCTCTAGTAATCATGTTTGAATAAAGCTAAGAAAATCATCATCAAGGAATCATATGAGTCCTTGGGCTACAATAGATCCTTAGAATAGATAATACAAGGGAAGGCTTAAATCAATCAGGATCGTTGATATGAAAAATAAAAATTTAAATATAGAGATTATTGCAAATTGATAAATGAGAAAATTAAAGTTTGATCTAGCAGCCTTTCAATTGGCAGCGAATCACATCCAATCAAGGCAAAACGTGTGGCCAGAAAGATAGTGATGTATGGCCATCAACAGTGAGATTCATCATGCCAATGGTTTGGATCACTTTATCATGGGCCAGCTTGTACGGTCTGAAATCTGAATGCAAATGTATAGAACTTTGACCTCTTATCCACTGTTAGATGTATGTACGTACAAATCCGGTACATTACCGCACGTGTAAAGGATACATACAATGTTTCATCAGCCGTTGTGCCCATGAATTAATAGGAGTGGGTTGGGTCCACCTTGATGTATGTGTTGTATATACACGCTGTTAATCTGTTTTTCCAAGCTCATTTAGGGCATGATCCAAAAAATGAAGTAGATTCAAATCGAAGGTGGACCACACCACAGGAAACAGTGGTGATTAAATGCCTACCATTAGAAACTTCCTGGGACCCACCGT
Source organism: Liriodendron chinense (assembly GCA_003013855.2). Taxonomy (NCBI): domain Eukaryota; kingdom Viridiplantae; phylum Streptophyta; class Magnoliopsida; order Magnoliales; family Magnoliaceae; genus Liriodendron; species Liriodendron chinense. The sequence continues at coordinate 60,658 of PVNU02000334.1, forward strand.
AATGTTTATTTCCCATCCAACCTGGCTGATAAGGTCACGTAAACCTGGATGAAGAGATAACAAAAATATCAGCTTGATCCAAAACTTTAGTGGCATGCAACTTGTTTTTTTCATGGCGGGCATTCAATCACCATTGTTTATGTTAGTATGTCCACTCCTTGTAAGTCGGGCTGTAATGTAAGCCACCCCCACTTTGGGAATCGATGCCATGACCTCAGTGTAGAAATGAGGCTATCTTCACTCCGTCTACCACTTGAGCTATGAAGGTTAACCTTACGAGTTCAACTACCCATTGTTAATCTCTCATAATGAGTTTTTTTTTTCCATGAGTTAAAAACCTTTCTTTCAATGGTAATAAATTATTAAGTTTCTTCATAAATTAATAATAGACTACTATTATTAAAAGTAAGGTTGATCACCGATTCTATTTGATTTGAATGTAAGAAAGATTACAATCAATGGAAGAGAAAAATAAACTAAGTAAAGAAGAAAATAAGTTCGTATGATTGATTTGTATTGGCAAAATGGCTATGGAAATATCAGACAACTATGAGATAATCGTGGTGTGAAGTCAACAGGATATGACTAGTGATCTATCAAATAATGACTCGGTGACCAAGATTTAACAACGACGGTCGTGAATATATAACCTACTCCTAGGGCGTAATGTAGCAATGTACATTGGACAATAGCAAATATAAACTAAATTAAGAATTTCGAACTTGTTGTAATGTGATTAGACTAGAGTGGAATATCTAAGATAAGAAGTTAAACTGAGGATACTGATAGGCAGCATTGCATTATAGAGTGATTGATTGTGTGTGGCGAGGTCTCAGAGCTTTTCTTTGAGTGCTACTTTTATAGTTTTGGAGAGGTGATGACTTTGTGTATGATATGGTAACGTGAGAAATTTGGATAGTTGGACGTGCGAATCTCCTCGATTCTCTACATAAGCGTAGCCCATTGTCTTAGGCTACATACAAAAGCTTACATATACATTTTATTATTCTACCTTTCATGGAAGGAAGGCTTATTGGAGTTTCCACGTTACTGAACTTTGCTAGATTCCTTACATCAATGGTTCTTGTATCTATAGAGAGTTTGCTTTTGCTTGAGACTCTATCATTTAATGTTTCATGAAATTTACTTTATAGAGAGTTACTTTTGATGAAATGCCAGCATCTAACACCTCCCACATGTATACGGTCTCTAATTCCTCATTTAAAGTTAATCTACATCACGTGTAGCATGACTACTATGGGCCGAATGTAAATAATATGTTATCATATTAACTATACATGTACAAATAAAATTGACGACTAATAAAATTTACCAATCGTTCAATTCCAAACGCAAATTTGGCCCACCCAATAATTATTAGGCTAGGCCTGATCATGAATGGCTTGGATATTAAAGATGTCTACAAGTTACAAGTAAGTGCAAAAATAATGCACTTTAGCTGTTAAGCATCTCTCTCTGGAAATAAAATATAACACTTAGGGAGCACATAAGCTGTTGAGTTGTTATTGGATTGTGCAAAGGTGTGCAAAATTTGGAGGCTAAACAATAACAAATTTTATCTTATACTTTACAGAAGAATAGAAATTGGAATAATAGTTATAAGAAATAACAAATTATTAATTTTAAAACATTTGTATATCATGTTAGAAAATGAATTTAAAAAACAAAATAAATACTAAAATTCAACATATTAAGTTTTAGAACTTAATTAATTTTGAACGGCAGCTATGACAATGAAATCCTTAACTTAATGTATTGAATTGAATTTTTGAAAACCAAGTGATAATAAAATCCAAAGAGACCGGTTGATGAGCCAGCCATTACCCTTCAGGACCAATCCCAACCGTTGAAATGGTTTGAAAACCATCAACCAAAGAGAAATTATACGATCCACCTGTTGAGAAATTAGGTGATCAATATTGCTCATAACCAACCATTACTCACATGCCATATACGTATTTCTATCCAAATTACGTCCAAGCCTGGGGCCTTGTTGTGTATGGGGCATCACCAAATTGATCGGCATCCATCAGATGTGCGGTTCAAAATAAACACTTGTTATTGCATATACTGTAAGCTAATGGGCCATCAATTAGATGGCTACCATGATCTGATGAATATTATTTCAAAATTCTCCCACATGGGACATCATTTTGGATTGTTTGGAGAGAGGTGCACTTGTGCCACGTGTTTGGTAGGTGGATGCATATGTATGGCTCACCATACTCTCTGCCTGTGATCCCGGGCACAGAGATATCTCCGGGCCTCTCTGTGCCCAAAGCTATGTGGGGTCCATAGAGATGTCCGCGAGAAATCCAATCCGTCCAATCTGTTTTGAAAGACCACAACAATACAGGATTCTAAAAATCAGGAAGATCCAAAACTCAGGTGGGTCATACCACATGAAAAAGTAGGGATTGATCGCTTGGCAGTGACAGAAGTTTGTATCGGATGATATTTGTCCCTACAGTTATCTGAGTGGTAATAATTATATGAACGGTTTGATTGCATATAAAAATCATGGTAAGCTCTAGGAATGTTTAATGGTGGATGTTGTTGTTACCATTGTTTTTCGTTGTGGCCCACCTAAATTTTGGGTGTGCCTGATTTTTTGAATCTGTACTATTGTGATCTTTCAAACAGATGGACCGAGTGGATACAGGTGGATGTTGTTGTTCCCCCCACCTAGCCCCAAGCACAGAGATATCTATGTGCCCATACTGTGTGGGGTCACTAGAGATGTCTAGTTGCAGAATTTGACTTGGACAACAGCCATATAGCCTTATAAGCCATGGAAAGCATGTTTGAAAGTTGTCCGGTCATATTTGAAAGTCGTCTTATCCAGCTGTGAGCCAATCAACCTTGCAACATCCGAACATCTCTACTGGTGCGGTAGGCAGTCCGTGTTAATGCATAACATGGTCTAATTTTTGCTCAACCTAGACGGCTAATGGAACATCACCACCTCTCATTAGTTAATCGGTTAATGTTTGGAAGCCGCTTGGCACCTGCAGTGCGTGGACAAGACTTGATTGAGGCACAGTTTCTATGTGGCCCACCATATATATGTGTTGTCAGGCAAGTTGCCATATCATTTTAATGTATAACCCCAGACAAATCCAAGGCTCAAGTGGACCACACATGGGAGATTGGACCCCACACCATTAAAAAACTTCTTAAGAGACATTTAAGTTCTGATCAAGCTGATGTTTGTGTTTTCCCTCCATCCCCGGTCTATGTCATCAGGAAAAGGTTGGATGCTCAATGACATCCCGGTGGGCTCAAGAACATTTCACAACTGTACACCTTTTGTTACTTATCTTGTATGCATGGTCGTTCCACTTAAGCCCTAATGGGACGCGGATTAGCTACTCACATGGTTGAGTAGCCATCTGGCTGCTGTGAAATGTGACGTCACCACTTCTGTGGCCCCACTGTGATGTATGTGTTGTATCCACATCGTCCACCCAGTTGGAGAGATCATTTTAGGGCGTGAGCCATATAATGAGGCAGATCCAAAGCTTGAGTGGATCTCACCGAAGAAAACAGTGGGAATTGATCTCCTACCATTAAAAACTTCTTAGGGCCACAAAAGCTTTACGATCAAGCTTATATTTGTGTTTTCACTTTTTCCATGTCTGTGTGAACTTATGAACAGGTTGGATCTCAAACAAACATCATGGTGGGCCCTAGGAAGGTTTCAACGGTTGTGTCACTGTCTCCACTGTTTACTTTGGTGGGATCCACGTGAGCTTTGGATCTGCCTCAATCGTTGTCTCATGCCCTAAAATAATCTCTTCAAATGGATGGACGGTGTAGATACAACACATACATCACGGTGGAGCCCACATAAGTTGGTGACGTCACTTCAGTCGTGAGATGGCTGCTCAACCTGTTAGTAGCGAATCCGCGTCCCCTTAAATTTGCCTTGGGTTCAAATGCTAAAATGGTCTGAAAAAATAGATGGACAGCATAAATAAATCCACATATCACGGTGGGCCCCACATAGCCCTCGAGGAGTCCCCAGTGGCAAGATGCAGCTTGCTTCCCCGGGTGTTTGTCCGGCCTGGATCCACTCCGCACTCTTAATTATGTCCGTTTCGGAGGGAGACCCTGGACTCACCCAAGATGGTGCAACCCTTACTGTGGGCCCATCTTGATGTATGTATTTAAATCCACGTTGTCGATTCATTTTTTCAAATCATTTTAAGGCATTATCTTAAAATTGAAGCAAATCAAACTATCAGGTGGACACACTAACCTGCTAGCCCAACTGGAAGACACCTAGGTGTTTCAACAGCAGGTCTCAGGTTCGAGTGCTAATGAGACACTACCCCCACCTATGGGTGAGTGCATCATGTAACTAATCGTGTGGGTGCGTTGTGCAGCTAGCTAACAGGTTGGGTACATTGCATGGCTAACAAAAAAATAAACCATCG